>CAUYON010005346.1:0-51105 GCA_963573935.1 Arctocebus calabarensis | reverse complement strand
GAGAGTACACAGAATCAGGTTTCGTTGATTGCTTTTGTTAGATAAGGACCCTCTTATCTTTGTGTCCCAACCCAAAAGGGGTACCACAGCCCTTGACCCTCCACCTCCACCCTCCTTTCCTTTCTCAGCTCTCCCCATTCCCCACTCCTCTCTGTGTACTAGGACCTTAATTATCCTAATATTAGAATTGAGTACATAGTATTCATGCTTCTCCATTGTTGTAATGCTTTACTAAGAATAATGTGTTCCACTTCCATCTTAGGTTAATACAAAGGATGTAAAGTCTCCATCTTTTTTAGTGGCTGAATAGTATTCCATGGTATACATATACCACAGCTTGTTAATCCATTCCTGGGTTTGTGGGCATTTAGGCTGCTTCCACATTTTTGGTGATTGTAAATTGAGCTGAAGTGAACAGTCTAGTGCAAGTGTCCCTGTGGTAAAAGGATTTTTTTCTTCTGGGTATATGCTCAGCAATGGGACTGCAGGATCAAATGGGAAGTCTAGCTTGAATTCTTTGTGGGTTCTCTTCTTTCTTCTAGAAAGGTTTTATTAGTTTGCAGTCCCACCAGCAGTGTAAAAGTGTTCCCTTCTCTCCACATCCATGCCAGTATCTGCAGTTTTGAGACTTTGCAATGATATCTCAGGGTGATTTTGATTTGCACTTCTCTAATAATTAGGGATGATGAGCATTTTTTCATGTTTGTCACATTCATCTGTCTTCTTTAGAAAAGGTTCTATTAAAAAATACAGTAATATCTCAGGATATAAAATCAATGTCCACAAATTAGTAGCCTTTGTATATGCCAATAATAGCCAAGATGAGAAGGAAATCAAAGACATAATACCCTTCTCAATAACTCCAAAGAAAACGAAATACCTAGGAACACACCTCACAAAAGAGGTAAAGGAACTTTCACAGAAAATTATGAACTCCTAAATAAAGGAATAGTAGAAGATTTTAACAAATGGAAGAATATACCATGCTCATGGCTGGGAAGAATCAACATTGTGAAAATGTCTATACTTCCCAAAGCAATCTACTAATTCAATGCTATCCCTATTAAAATATTTTCAAGACTTGGAAAATAAATTTTTTCATTTTGCATGGAACCAGAAAAACTCCCATGTAGCAAAGGCAATTCTTAGTAATAAGAACAAAGCCGGGGGCATCAGCCTACCTGACTTTAGGCTATATTACAAGGCCATAATGATCAAAACAGCATGGTATTGGCACAAAAATAGAGACATAGACATTTGGAACCAAATAGTAAACCAGGAGATGAAACAAACATCTTATAGCCACCTAATCTGCGATAAACCAAACAAGAACATATACTGGGGTAAAGAATCCCTATTCAATAAATGGGGCTGGGAGAACTGGATATCCACATGTAAAAGACTGAAACTGGACCTGCACCTTTCTCCACTCACAAAAATTGATTCAAGATAGATAAGAGACCTAAATCTAAGGCACGAAACACTTAAAATCCCCAAAGAAAGTGTGGGGAAAACACTGGAAGCTATGGGCCTGAGGAAGATGTCTGCAGCAATCGCAACAACAAAAATAAACAAATAGGACTTAATAAACTGAAAAACTTCTGTATAGCTAAAGTGACAACAACCAAAGCAAAAAGACAACCTACACATTGGGAAAAAATATTTGCATATTTGGATTCAGACAAAAGTTTGGTAACTAGGATCTACAGAGAACTCAAATTCATAAACAAAAAGAGCCTACTTGGAGATCTTTTGAGGCTTTTCACAGCCCAATCGCCTGAGCTCTCATTCAACCCTTTCCCCTTAGACATGACTCTGATTGTCACTCATCTTCTTGTTCTTCCTCTTTTGAATTCTCATCTGTTCTCATCTGTAAGGTCCCTCTTTCAGTCTTGGAGAGCATAGCTGACCCCATCAAAATGACTTAGGACTATCATCTCCAATTTGGAGTTTGAATTGCAGAGAATGCAGCCTTCCCAAAGGGGCTGAAGTCTTGTTTAGGCAAGTGATTTATTAGAGATCAACAGGACTTGCAGATCATTGGAATGAATTAAAGAAAAGAGGCACCCACCTTTCCACTATATTTACATGGGCTGGAGGGAGTGGTTCTCTGTCCTCTGCTACGTGTAGCATACAGTATTATTCAGGATTTCATTTCACTGCTTAACTGTGTTGTCCCTCATTATGTCGGAGGCTTCTTTATCAGAGGGGTTGCATTTTATTTGTATCCATGTTCAGAGACAGCACAGAGCCTGGCCTGGGAAGCTGCTTGGTAAATATGAAATGAATGAATTTGACTGTTTTTATTTGCTTGGAATAGAAATGTCACCATGAAGAAAACATAGCATCTGCTCTTATAAAACCTTTGCACACAGATCTCTCATGACAGAATCAGTGAATGACTGAGTGGTGACTTTTGAGAAGCTGATTTTAGGCTCTGAGTGGTGCTGACCATCTCATGGGGTTATCTGTGTTCCAGTGAAAAACCACTCTGAGCAGCAGAGTGAGAGCCTGCTAAAATGTCAACAAAAGTGCAAATAACAAAGAAAAGCAACTTGTAGATGTTTCTGGAAAGACTAGATACTTAGGTATTTCTTGAAGTAGTGAGAGAAAAAGGGATTTCAGGACTCAGCTTTCCAGTGGGACCTAGTCTTCCTGGGGATATATCCATGAATTATTTGAGGGAGTAAATGTTCATGGGGAGGTAAGATAAAAGAATGATTGGATTATTCCCTGGGAGGTCACCAAGCCTTTACCAGGTCACCTGCTCATACCTTTATATGAGTGTTGGTATTTACTTGAAAAGATCAGACACATTACAAACACCCAAATTAAATATGGTGACCAGTCACCAGCCCTCAGAAGTGCATTTCTGATTACTCAGGATCACCTAGAAGATATAAGAGCTTTCCCTACTCCATCCCAAATAATTCCTTCTTGGTGCTCCAGAGAATAGTGGGAAGAGCCAGGTCATGACTTAAGCTCTGCTGCTTTCTGGTCTTCTTCTTTTCCATGTCAATACATGTGGCTGCATTTTTCACTGGTTCATTGGTTGAGATTTTTATATAGCTCTGTCTGACGTTCCCAGTCGCGGGGCTGAAGCCATCAAAACAA
Organism: Arctocebus calabarensis; assembly: GCA_963573935.1. Lineage (NCBI taxonomy): Eukaryota > Metazoa > Chordata > Mammalia > Primates > Lorisidae > Arctocebus > Arctocebus calabarensis. The sequence continues at coordinate 47,991 of CAUYON010005346.1, read as the reverse complement.
AGAAGCATCAATTTTTGGGATATGTCTCTCCCCATCTCTCATCCCCTGCCTTTCTGTCATTTTCCAGAATGCCTTTAACCCATTTTTGTGGTATTTTGTAACTTTAGCTTGAGGTTGAATTCTTTGCAATGTTTGGAAACTACCTTATTTTTATAATTAAAGAGTAAGTGACTCACCCAACCTTCTGTTTCTCTACCCACAAATAATCTGGCAGTAAAACAAATCTCTGCTATTAAGTGGTATTTATTTGATTGTGATTTGCTGTAGAGCTGTTTAAGAGAGGGTCATTAGGTTAAAGCCATCGCACTTGTCCTGGGAGCAGAAGATGTCTTGTGCTGACTTACGTTTGGGGTGTGTTTTCCCCGACACTGAGCTAACACAGCCGTGTTTACATTACACACATTCTCCAATCACTCACTTTTTCTTTTTTTTTTCTCTTCCAGAAGGAAGAAGATGCAACACAAAGAAGTCTATCTGATGTGGTAGGTCAGGCCAATCTGGGCCAATGGCTGATACTTTCTGCTTGAATTAAGTGCGTTGTGTTCCCATCCTTCTCAATCTTCCTCACCCTCAAGTCAATGTTTATGAAGAAACCAGTAATTTCAGAATGCTGCAAGTTTTTATAGCTTCTCCCAAGAGTCTTTTAAGCTGGGCAAAGTCTTGAGAGGCTAATAAACCAATGGATTCCTTGAACTCTAAGATTACCCTTGGTTGTCTCCATATGAGTAGGAGTCTGGAAACCCACCAGAGCCTTTTTGAAATCTCAAAATAAGGAAGAGTTTACCTACAAATGAATACAGATAAAAAAAAAAAGTAGGGCAAGGCTCACTAAAAACCCACTTCAGAGCTTTTCTTCAAATAACTTTTCCAAAGCCCCTCATCCTCTTCTCATTCAGAGCCCTCTTGGTTTTTCTTTTCTTTTTTTTGAGAAAAAGTGAAAAGTGTCACTTATTTCTTAAGAAGAACTGAACAAGATAGATGACCTCTGCCGCAGGACACCTGGATGGCAGCCTTATCTAGAGCCCAGATGGGTTACTTATGCCTGCCTGTTTATTTATTCTCCTCCTGTTTGGAGACTTTCCCTGATTAATTACTTTCTAGTAATCGAGGCTGCTAACTAATGTCTCATCTGATTAACCTGTAGTTTGGCCCTCAGTCCCAGAGGGTGGGCTGGCCATCTCGCCTGGGGAATGAAGGAGGTCATTGGCCAGGGGCCTCTGGGATGCCAGTTTTGGGCTCGTTTATTTGCTTTAAGTCTTGTTTGCTATTCCTGCTGCAGTGACTGGCGACAGCTTCCCCCAAGTCCCATCCGATCTAATTGGCCTGCTGAAACAGCAGTGAACACAAGATTTAAGAAATGTTTTCTTTGAAAACTTCTGGTCCGACAGACACTTTGAGCTCATATTTCACCCTGTTTCAATTGCACACCATTCCCTGGGACTTTCAGAAGAAATATTGTAAGTGAGTCTTACAGGAGAACTGCCGTTCTGTGGTTTTGGGGTGGGAGTGGGGGGCAATGAGCTGAGGGGCTGGCAGGGAGGCTGTGCTGAGGCAGCCTAGCATCTTCAGAATCTAGAGACCATGCCAACGTTAACACATCTGAGGAGGTATTCAGTATCAAAGTCTCCAATATTTGGCTCCATAAACACGATACCGGTTGCAAAAACAAAGCTAAGGAGCTCATGCTGATTACTTCAATAAAAGCTGTTTAATTATGAACGTTTGGGAAATGAAGTTACCAACAGGACCAGGAGTGCTCTGGCGTCCCAGTGTTCCTGCCCCCAGCTTCCCACTGTTAAGCCAGATTGTCCACTCAGCTGAAAAGTCTGACATTGAGCAGGGCGTGCCCTCAGCCCTGCAGGGAGCTGCGTGCTTGCCAGTAACCCTCCCTCCACTGCAGTGGCAGTGCTTGGGAACTGATTAGTGCTGGGACTATCACACTTGATCAGGACCATTTGCAGGCCATCCAGTGGTTACTTGGGGTGGTGGTCAGAGTGCCCTCAAAGCCTGCATTTGAGAAACCAATTACTGTTTCTAGGTAGCTAGCTGAACTCCCCCTCCAGAGGGCAGGATTCTAGAGCTAAGAAAACTGGGACTAAATGTTGAACAGGAAGCCAGAGGATCTGATTATCACAACAACATCCTTGAAGTCCTCAAATGAGGTTTTTTTTTTTTTTTTCTAATAACAGTTTAGGAAACCCGATCTTATTAATGCTTCTGTATAGATCTCCTTTCTTTGGTGTGGTTATTTTACATTGAGCGGGATAGGTAGAATTATCCACGCCATTTAAAAGTTTGTCAAAAACCAGAGTCAAATCTATGTGCGAGAGAAAAGCAACATAAAGACACATTGTTGTCCAGCAGTCAGGTTTTTAACATAAGTGGGTTTATCAATACCTTGATTATTTTCTTTCTAAGAATGAAACCTTTTTATATTTTTAATTATTTTTTGTAAATATCTTTAAAACTTACCCTTATTCATCAGCATATATTAAATACAAATAACCCATTCTTTTCTTAAAAAATATCTTTAGTGTTGGGGATTCATTGAATATACAAGAAGGCAGGTTATACTGATTGCATTTGTTAGGTAAATTCCCTCTTGCAATTGTGTCCTGCCCCCTAAAGGTGTGTTCCAGACCGAGACCCCCACTCCCTCGTTCCTTCCCTCTCTCTGCTCTCCCCTTCCTCCACCCCCACAGTGTACTAAGTCATTAATTGTCCTCATATAAAAATTGAGTACATAGGATTCTTGCTTCTCCATTCTTGTGATGCTTTATTAAGAATGATGTGTTTCACTTCCACACAAGTTGAGGATGTAAAGTCTTTATCTGTTTTAGTGGTTGAATAGTATTCCATGGTATACATATACCACAGCTTGTTAATCCATTCCTGGGTTAGTGGGCATTTAGGCTGTTTCCACTTTCCTGGTGATTGTAAATTGAGCTGCAATGAACAGTGTAGTGCAAGTCCCCCATTTGATCCTGCAATCCCATTAATGGGCAACCACCCACAAGGAAATGAACCATTCTTGATCAGCCCTCATGGTATTATGCTGTGTTATAATGAAACCTTCAGGAACTACCAAAAGACCCCTGACTATTACAGCCATGCATTAGAACATAATGACAATCATTTCTTTTCTTATCACTGTTTCAGGACATCATGATAATGTCCATGATAATGGACATGACACATGTGAAAACAAATCAGAATATTTACTATGGAAAAAGCTAGCTACATTTTTTTCTCTCATGTGTTTCAATTACTTCTATGACATTTTTACTGTTCACCAAAGCTGCTCCTTTATTTTATGATAGGCAATTTTAGTAAAGACCTGAAGACACCAATCAGAGCAAAGTGCACAGATATTTAAGACAGCTGCTTGTCACTGGAGATTTGCACAAAAAAGAGAAAAGATTATGGTCTTTGGATCTAGTTCATCCTCTTCAAATCCTAGATCCATCTCTCATAAGTCATGAGCTCCTGGGCAGTGTTAGGTAACATTCTTGGGCTGAATTTTTTTTCTATTCTGCCAGACAAGAATAATCATGCTTATGCTGAAAGTTTTATAAACATAAACGTTGTAGGTTAGGCACCCAGAAAGATGCCTGGTACCACTGGGCATTTGATATTTTGAATCCTTTCTTTTTCAGGGGAATCTTCTTCTGGTAAATTCATAGCTGTTCTCTGGATGGTTGGGATTACTACATTCTGAATACTATCAATTGATTTATGTTTATGGCCATTTGTGCGTGTATGTGTGTCTGTGTTGGGACTTCGTGTCATAAAGATGCTATATGCCCTTGTAATGACTAAATATGTTCTTGATTTGATCTCCCCTTTAACACTGCAGCAGTAATTCTCTTTTTTCATTGAACAAGACAAAGACAATGTCAAGAAGACATTGTCAGTGTCGAGGCAAAACTCTTGCTACTAAGTTCATGCTACCTAAGGAAAGCCTGCAGCCTCACCCGTGCCTGGTGAGCTAAAAGAGACAGAGAAAAACTGAGACTTGTGGGAAATGAGGAAGGGATTGCCAAAGGGGTTAATCTGATGTTTCAGGGGGACCTGAAGTTAAATCCAAGACTCTGGGGCATTCACCTGGATAACATGTACCAAGAACTTTGCTTTTGCTGAACTTATTAAAAAATTCAAGTGAAAGTTTAACACTTTACATGCATATACAAAGTTAAAACAACACCTTAAATTCCTCTGTGTATGGGTTTGTTTTCTCTCCAAACGGTCACAGTTACTGAGAGAAACTCAGAAAGAAGGTCACTTGAGGTTCATAAGACCCTCTGGGAAGAGACCACTTCATCAGAGCAGCCACTACTGGGACTTTCAGAAAGACCAGTGAAAGGTTGTCACTTGACATTAGTAGAAAAGGGACCCTGACTGGCTCCCATGAGTTGCCTGCGTCTTTATGAGCTGCACATACCAGGATGAATTTGTGGGGACAGGAGGAAGGACCAGGCTAGGAATGGAGGCGCCTGCTTCTTGGTCCACGCTCTCCTACTATTTGTGGGAACTGGGATAACTTATTAACTTCTTTGACTATCTTTTCTCATTTGTTTAATAAAGATAATAATACCAATGCCTTAAAATCCTAGGTGGAGATACAAAGTAACAATGTAATGGATGTGAAAGAATTTTGCAAAGACTATAAAATGTTATACAAATTAAAGGGCTACACCTTTCTGCATAATTTAGTCACTTATCCACCCTTCCAAGCTCTTTACATGAGATAGTGAATTTGAGCAATGATAGTCTTAGAGGTCATCTCATTCAGGACTCTGATTTTGCGTAAAAGGAAACTCAAGGAGAGAGGCAGAAGGAAAGACACTTGTCCACAGAGTAATACAGCACCTTAGTGCCCGGGATAAAAACTGTATAAGAGCACCTTGTTCCTCAGTGTGGTTCCAAAGCATGAGGTTATTTCAATGCCATGGTAATGTATCTACAAGTACCCTCTGCAGAGGGGATCTTCGTAATAGAGCAGACAAATTCCCCAATCTAGAGTTGCTGGCCAGCTCCCTCCCTGGCTCTGTGGTTCTGGCCCAGTGGACTCTTCAGCAGCATGGACACAACTGCCATAGCGGTGATTATGAACATGCTTATCAGCACAACTTGCCCCTGTCGGGGCCGACTTGGGCACAGCCACTGCAGACCGCTCCGTCCTCCAGCAGCAGCTCTCCATGCGGAGCGCCCATCACAGGGTCATGCTGTGGACTGCGTGTTGAGAGATTAGTAGCTAGCCATCCGGTGGTGGTTCAGTAACATAAGACCCCTTCAGTCTTAGAAGGACAAACAAACCGTCTTCCATGGAATAGGCAGTTTGTCTGGATGCAGATTGGCCTTCCTACTTTGTTTCTGCTGGCAGCACTATCAATAGGCTCACTGAGTGCCTATCTAGGCATTGCTCCGGGCTGCAGTGGTCCACCGCGTCGAGCACAGCCTTTGGGAGGCTGCAGAAGCCCTTGTGGGTGACAAGGTGTGTGCTGCTTATCTACCATTTGCATCTCCAGATAGATCCATTTGCCACCGTTCTCTGCTTTGCTCTGTGGCTCAGAAGGCTGACTCTTAATGTCTGCTCCACAGGCATGCCCTGACCCTCTGGTTTTCAGCTGGGTTTTGTCACATGAGGGAACATGAGGAGATGGGAGAGCATGAAGGGAGGGATATTGGGGTATTCCTTCCTACCTCTCTTCTGAACTCCACCTCTCGGCTTCCGGTAGGGGCTGTGTTCCTCTGCACATGACAGCAGCCCCCAGATTGTATAGACTCTTGGAGGAGGAGAAATACAGAAAAAGGGAGACCAGTTAGCGTCTGTCACAGTAATGAGAAATGATGGTGGTACCTCTCTCCTGTCTACAGTTCTGCCTGGCTTCTAGAAACTCCTTTCTCTTGGCTTTTTAGACCCAGAAATAATAATGGATTCTAACCATTGCTACTTCCAAGGAACTACCATCTCAGGGTGGATTCCTCTCCAAACAGCCTCTTTATTAATCCTTTGATGATGTTAAGCTTTTCATCTGAGACTCTGTCACATCAGCCCTATCACAGCAGGGGCATGTTTCTAAAAGTCCCAGTGTGAGGGTAGCTGATAATAATACTTCATATTTTGTGTATCAACTATATGTAGTGACTCTGCTAGGGCAGCCTTGTACATGGATTATCTAATTTAATCTGTAGTTTATCTGTATTTTATACATGGGAATACTGAGGATGTGCAGCTAGTGAGAACTCAGAGGAGTGGGTAGCAGTCTTGGCATCTGGGCTCCAGAGCTTCTACTTGACCTGTTGAACCATGTGACCTAACCAGGCACAGCCTGGTCGAGGGTACAGACTCAGCCAGACCACCTGCACCTCCACTTACTTACTGACTGACCTTGGGCAGGGCTCATTTTCTCTTTTGTAAAGTGGGAAAATAGTTATTCGTGTCTCCTGGGGATTGTTAACCTATTACATATGTATAATATCTCTGGAGGAGTGACTACTGGAGTGAGACTCTTGAGTATTTCTTGATATTTCTAAAGTGTAATTTCCAGATCTAGTATAAGGTCATATCGATGTTTTATTTCCTTTTCTTTGCATGTGATAGCCTAGAAAAGCTGAGTGTGTGTGTGTGTGTATTTGTGTGTTTATGGATATTGAGAGAGAAAGAGAGGGAAAAGGGTATGGCGGTTAATTCCATTCAAAGTTGGCACACAGGGTTTATTATGTGGCCCCAATATAGCTTAGTTTGACATTTAGTCTTTCAACAAATATTTATTGTCTCTCGTGTTCCAGGAACTCTGCTGGTTTCTGGAGCAACTTGTAGTTAATTACACTCTGCTACCTCAAGGTGTATGCATGGGGGGGAGATCTCTTCTACTGTTGTGTATGGAACATAGATCTTGAAAATTATTCACTATGATACACATTTATTCTTTATTTGGTAAAACAAACAATTGTTTAAATTTTTTTTAGAACTTTTATTTGACAGTGGGTTTTCCATATAACATTCCTGTATGTGGAAAACTCAGTTTTATGAGGAGTGGGGATTTTTCTTATGCAGATTTTCTTTACAAATTTGGAATCACTAATGAAGTGGCAAGGGTGGGAGATTTAGAGGGTGACAGAGAGATAGATCCTGCATCTTTAGAAGTTGCCAGAATCAATATGAACAAGATGTTCACTATCATAGCTTTCAGAATTTGGATCCATAAAAGGATTGTGGTTATGTCTACGACCAAGAAGCACTGATTTTTATTTTACTATAATATTTCAGATTGCACCATTGGCAACAGAACTTATCATATCATTCTTTTGGCAAGATAAAAGAATGTCTGGTTCCACTTCATTGTGCAGAGGTGCTGTCTCTGAATCTGGGCTAGATTAGCTCCGTTAGTGGGAGTCTAGGACCAAGGAGGCTTATTTGCGGTTCTGATTCCCAATTACACATCAATCACCTCCACATGAAAGAAAAGGGGTTCTTCTTTGCCAGTGGATACCACAGAACATCAGCCACTACATCTAAATCAGGTGCTCAGAAGAAGACAGGGGGAGGATGTGGGCACTTGGTTCCTCCAATCATCTCTCCCAGAAAAGTAATTCATCATATTTTATATAATAACTTCATTGGTGTGGTTTTCAAAGTTTTATGTAGCAAAATTTGGAAGTAGCAGAGTAATACCTACTCAAATCCAGTTTCTTTGGCAACTTCCATCAGAGAAGCTGAGTAGGTCCACCACTAAGGGCTAACTCTGCCTTGATTCTTCCTACGACAGGGAAACTGGGTGTCAACTAACAGAGCTAATTCACTGTTCATGGGGATGTGATAATCACGTCTGGCTCTCCATCCCAGATATCCTGTGTGAACCAAACCTCTTTATATGGAGGAAGCAAGAGGTTTCCAGGAAGCAACCCTCTGGTGTCTGCTTTTCCAAATGTTACCCAAGACATGGTTCTTCTCAAGAACTTACAGAGTTGGGTTGAGGAAATGACATTACTCAGCCATAACCAGCCTCTTGCCAAGACTTCCCATAAAATGCACAATAGAGAGGCAATTTAAAGATTGCACATGTTTGTTTGCCTTTTCTTATTAGTGGATGAGTCACTGAAGGTCCAGTTTTTCCAGGAAGATGGGAAACAAGAGGGTGATGGTCCAGTGGACACCGAATGGAGATAGGAGGAAAGAACTAATAGACCTGTATGTTAGAAATTTGTAAAGTAACAGAGGCAGTTGTTGGCACTGGAGAAGGGAATTGGAGACAAGTGAGAATTGATGTGCTAGATTCAGAGCATCTCTACAGTCCAGGGCAGGGTGACTAGGAGAGAGAAAGGCTGAGGGGGACTCATGGCAATGGAATAACTATTGACTTAGCAATACCCCTTGACTTTGCAGGGGAGAGGCTGTATATGGGCCACGGTAAATAATGGACTCTTTTCAGCCATGTCTTACCACAATGGCTTCACACACACACACACACACACACATATTCTGTCTCTCTCTTTTCTCTTGTGTTAAAACTAAATTATATACTATGCATTAACAATATAGGAAAGGAACTCAGACTTTATCAGGATGAATTACTTTGAAATGATTCCTCTGTAATTGATTATTCATTTTTATCATCCTTCCTTCCAAAAAACAGCAACCATGCCCACATCCTTCTGAGACCATTCACCATACCAGCCCCCTGCCTGAGCTGAATTCAGGGTTGCCGGCCCCCTCCAAAGTGGCATTCATAAAAATTGTATTTGCCACTTGGACACGTCTTCATGGATGGGTGATCTCATTGCCCTTTGTCCCAGCATAAAAGGCAGAAAAGACAATAAATGGTGCCTCTGCTTCTTGGGTGTGGTTTTTAAGAAGAAATAAATGTTCTCAGTGGTCCATGCGTTCCCTTGTAGGATCCTCTGCAGGCTTGGGGCCCTTCTCTCGGGTCTGACCTCACTGATGTCTGTATGAATCTATCACCTTCCCTTCTCACTACAGGCTTGTAAATCACACACGTTGAGGATGGAGCTGATTAGAACTTTCCTATACAGCTGTGTGTCTGCTCTCACTGGTGCGTCTCTCCCCTCCCCTGTGTGTGTGTGTGTGTGTGTGTGTGTGTGTGTGTGTTTTAAGGAACTTACCCTCTGGCATAACTGAGGCTACAGTTAGAGGACTTTATAAGAAAGCGAACATCAGGCATTGGATCTGGAAGAGTTGAGCTGTTTGGGCAAGCCCAAGTTTTCTCCCTGGCATCTATGCACACGCATTGGCATCGTTGGAGTGTCCACCACTAGCTCCCCCAGTGAGAAAGTTGGAAGTTTTCTTGTCATCCTCAGGTCAGATTTTGCTTAATTATTAAGTACTCATGAATAGGTCTCATTAGTACAATTACTTTCAAGTGGGTACCAGTGGGTGATTAGTTTTTCAGGGTGAGCTTCACCATGTATTCCTGGCTGGGCTGGAAATCCGAGCTAGCATGATGCCTTCATGCCCCAGAGATATGGCTCTGAGTCTATTTTACAAGCGCAATGGGAAAGGCAAGATTATCTTAATATCAGGAGGCTGAGCATCTTTACTTTTATGTCATGGTCCTTTGATAATCCACCTAAAAGGACCAGTAGACACTACTTCACTTTGGATGACACGGAGTGTGAACAACCCCTTTCCTCTTTCCTTTGCTGACATGTCTATGATCCTAGGTGCATTACTTGGGACGATTCAGAAGGTCAAAATGGAAAGTCCACCTTGTACTAGTTTCCTTCTTGAAGGAAGTTGTATGCATGTATCTTAAAGAGGCTTTCATAGAGTGGTCTGCCCTTTCTTCATTCAATTGTTCCTCCATCTTGAACAGACACTGCCTGAAAGACAGTTCAAATTTCTGGAAAGAGACTTCCAAATTGCAGGACAATTTCTGATTTGAAAAAAGTTCTATTATTCCCTGTTTTCTACTAGACATCTTTGGGGTCAAAAATAGGGTCTAGTTTCCATATGGCCCAGCTCAGCCTGACCCATTCTGAAGCAGACATCTAGATGTAAGAGCAGGTGGAAGTGAAAGCTGCGGCTTGTGTCGGTGTCACACACACACAGGGCATGCTTTGGGGGCTTGTTTTCTAGATACTAGGGCCTTCCTCACTCCTGACTTGGAGAGGAGTTTAGGGAAAATACTCCCCCCTCCTTCCAGGTGGTGCTCCCTTAAATTACGACATCAGAGTATAGAAAGCTCTGCATGTGAACTGTCAACCTTTTCTTAGTCATAGCAGCTTGTGTTGTAAGGGGGAGCCCATACTTCTGTGTGTGCAGGCCTGGAGATCAACCCATGGACCTGCATTTATTAAGCAGCTGCTGTACACAGAGAAGCATGTGAAGCATTGTGGGAGTGCATATGTGTAAGGCATGGGCATTCTCTCGAATCAGTCTGGAAAAGGGGCAAATGAAAACAACAGAATCTACAGAGAACTCAAACTAATCAATAAGATAAGAACAAATAACCCCATTTCTACGTGGGCAAGAGACTTGAACAGAAACTTCTCTGACGAAGACAGGCGCATGGCCTACAAACACATGAAAAAATGCTCACATCCTCAATCAGCAGAGAAATGGAAATCAAAACCACTTTGAGATATCATCTAACTCCAGTAAGATTAGCCCAAATCACAAAATCCCAGAACTACAGATGTGGGCATGGATGCAGAGAGAAGGGAATGCTTCTTCACTGCTGGTGGGAATGCAAGTTAATACAACCTTTTTGGAAGAAGTTTGGAGAATACTCAAGGAACTAAAAGTAGTATGGTTGGATCCTGCAATTCCTCTACTAGGTATATACCCAGATGATCAAGAATTATTTCACAACAAAGACATTTGCACCAGAATGTTTATTGCAGCCCAATTCATAATAGCTAAGACATGGAAACAGCCCACGTGCCCATTGACCCATGAATGGATTAACAAATCGTGGTATATATACACCATGGAATACTAGGCAGCCATAAAAAGATGGAAACTTCATATCTTTTATTTTTACCTGGATAGAGCTGGAACATATTCTTCTTAGTAAAGTATCTCAAGAATGGAAAAAAAATATCCAATATAAAATCAATATATAATCACCTACACACTCATATGAATGGCAAAGCATAACTATAGTCCAGAAAGTAGAAGGGGAGAGGAGAGAGAGGGGAGGGGAGGGGCAGATGAGAGGAGGAAGGGTATTCGGGGGGGGGAACCTCACCTAATGTGCATGATGTAATGGTATATTTCAAAACTATTAAGAAATGAGTATAATTGTGACGGATGTGTTACTTAGTTCAATGTAAGCATTTCACATTGTATATCCAAGCAGTACCCCAAACCCCACAAATGCACACAAAGTTATGATTTAATAAAAAAAAGAAAGAAAGAAAACAACAGTGTAGCTTTCTTGGCTAAGGAGCATCTGTAGCCGTCAGGCTCTCCGTGCCTACTCAGCAGGTCCCCACGGAAGCCTGGAGTGCTCAGCCTGCCGTGGAAGCCTGACCTGCAGCTTCTACTGTCCAGGCCACTGCCTGGGGAGGAACACCCACCGAGTGAGTGGGTGTTAAGCTGTTCTTCCACAGGCTTTTAAAAAGGGTGGCAGTACGGTGTTCTGTTGTGCTCCTCAGCCGGGCGCTTTGCTTCTGTGGGCGTGGAGAATTCCCAGGGATTGGAGATTCAAGGGCCACCCTCACCTGCTCACCTTGCACTTGCCACTTTTGATCTCTCAAGGGGTTTCCTGGACCATTTGGATGATGAGAGGCAGTTTCTTGGTGAGACTAGGGAGTGTATTTTTAGAGCAAGAGATATTAAATAAAAACAAGACAAGATTTTGAAATTCGACAGAAGCATGAAACTTTGCCCAACTTCTTGGACCTTTAAATACCATAGATAAGCTTCAGTTTCTGGCCAGCAGGTTGGGGCCCCTGCAGAGATCTGTGCAGGCTCAAAGTGACACCTGTGCAGGGGCTGCCAGTGATGTGGTATTTCCAGCCCAGACTCTGACCCTAATTAACTAGATGCTAACTCCCTACTTGTACAATTGGGCTTCAAATTCAGTTTTAAATTCCAGCTTCCACCATTTTACTTGCTGTGTGACCTTATGTAAGTGAGTTCACCTTTCTGAGCCTTTGTTCCCTTGTGTAAAATCAGTGTAAGTGCCAGCTACACTCCTGTGGGTTTTGTGAGGTTAACAGCATGTCTTGTTCTGCTGTATTGTGGGCCAAGACCAGTGAGAGATCAGGAACATGAACTGGAATTTACAGTCTCATAAGGAGATAGAAGACCAAAGCTGTAACTCAAATACAAGGTAGGAAGGTGAAAAAGTATTAGAAGTGATTTAATAATTGCATTCGTGCATAGCTCCCAGTGAAATCTGGGAGAAAGGTGTGGGGAGGCGAGGGGAATGAGTCAGGAGAAGAGATGCTGCTTCTGAAGATGGAAGGTAAGGAGACGTTGGCCAGGGAAAGACAGCCGGCGGAGCAATGTAAAGGGAAGGTGCTGCGTCCTGCTTACTTCACTTAGTACAACGTCCTTCAGTTCCATCCGTCCTGTTGTAAACGGCAGGCTTTCCTTTTTTTATGACTGAACAACATTTCATGGTATGTGGATACCACATTCTATCTATTCATCTGGTGGTGGACTCAGAGAAGCAGAGAGCATAACGGTGGTTTCCAGGGACTGGGGGCTGGAGGAAGTGGGGTGATTTTGGTGACAAGGTACAAATTTTCACTTAGAAGATGAACAACTTCTGGGGGTCTTATGTATATCATGGCGACTATACACGATAATAACATATTGGCTACTTGAAATTTGTTCAGAGTGATGCTTTTTTACTTTGAGACAGAGTCTTACTACGTCACCCTCAGTAAGGTGCTGTGGCATCACAGCTCACAGCAATCTCAAAGTCTTGGGCTTACGCGATTCTCTTCCCTCAGCCTTCCAAGAAGTAGCGTGGGGACTACAGGCATCTGCCACAATGCCTAGCTATTTTTGTTGTTGTTGTAGTTGTCATTGCTGTTTAGCAGGCCTGGGTGGGTTTGAACCCGCCAGCCCTGGTGTATATGCCCAGCACCCTAACCACTGAACTACAGGTGGTGAGCAGAGAGTGACTCTTAAGTATTCCCCTACACTCACACAAACACACGAGTTATAAGTACATATGGTGAAGTACATGTTGATTAATTTGATTGCAGACATCATGATGCACCTTATATTCATCTAAAATCACCATGTTGGATACCTCGAACATATCTGTGTTCAGTTTGTATTGTATACTTCAATAAAGCTGGAAAAAATATGGAAGCGAGGGACAGCTGGGCATGGCTGAAGTGTGTGGCTTGGGTGTAGAAGGGCTGGGGGAGAGAAAACTGACCAGGCTGGCCTCGTGGCCTCGTCAGACTTTGGATGTGCACGATTGTTCTCAGCCAAATCTCTCCTGCCCAGCTTTTCCAAAATCACTTCTTCCTCTGTCTGCAGCACCTCTAGCCTCTTCCTCTCTCTTCCTGCCCCCAGAGCTCTTCTCACTATCCAAAATTATATTATATATTTGCCTGCTTTTAAACATAACTTTTAATTTGAATTAAATGTCTTATTCATTATTTACTTTCAGCGTTTATACATGTAGTTGGCACAAAGTCAACACAATTCCTGTCTGTTCAATGAACAAAGAAACAGCAGCACATCATGGTCATATGTGGAAGATACCGTCAGAAGCTTGTATCCTAGACTCTAAAAGATGCCTGAAGGCACATGGTCAGCTCCTGGGTCCACTGCAGACAGGAGAGGAAGCATTCACCTTGGCCTTTGCTGCAATCCTTCTGAGGCTGGGAAGTTAGCATGTTGTTCTCATGTTTTGGGGACTGAGAGAAGTAAGGTCTGTGCCTCTTTTGGCTTCTGCAATGAGGAGAAGCTGAGGAGGCAAATCTAACGAGCAGGAAAAGGCTATGTGGCCTCTGTGCTTCTCTCTCAGACCCAGCGGCCTTCACAATCGTAGCGGTGCTCTGAACACCTGGTCTGCTCTGAGCTTTAACACGCCTCCTTCATCCCGCCGCACTGTACACGCCATGATGCCGGGGTTAATGTGGTTTTATCAGTGTGTCCCATTTAAGCTCACTTCCACCTCCATTTGTGGTAGCTGCTGGACCTTTGTATTTCCTTTGGGAAGGAATATTCTGGAGGACTCAAGTGGCTATTCAAATTCTCTGACTCCTCTTAAACTGCCAAGTGATGGTGGAAAAAGATGAAACATTTGGCATCTTTGCTGCTCCAAGAAAGATGGCTGCACAGACTTTTGGTGAGTATTCCATGACATGTCGATTCCACCTGCCCCCTATGGCAGCCATGATCCTGCAAGGCATGTTCAATGAATCACTGACTTTTCTTCAAATGCTAGAGATGCATTTCCTGTGTCTCTAGTAACTCTTAAAGGCAGCCAGTGAAGCCTAATGCTGACTCTTAGCCTAACCCAGGCAAAGTAGCCAATGGCTTGTGATATCTCCCAGCAGAAGAGAGTTTGATGATGACATTACACTCAGAGAAGGCATGGGGTTAGGGAACCCAGTGGGGGCTGTGCACCTAGGGACTTGCAAGTGTGGGAAGCCAGGAGACCCAGACAGGGGAGGCAAGAGAACTATAGTGTCACTCCCAGACAGGAGCTGGGGCTGCAGGTGGGAGCTGGGGCTAAGGCAGAAAGTAGCCCAAGCTTTAACCAACAAGCAATGATGATAGAAATCCAACTGGGGAGGGGTATAAATCCATACTCCAGCCTCTCTCTCTATTTACCTTTTCTTGCTAGTGCTTTCCGTTGACCAAAATAAAGCTTCAGGACATCAAGCAGAGACAAAAGCAGAAGATGATGGAGGGCTGTGGCCAACAGAGAATGACCAGCACTGAGTCTACACAGATATTCAAGTATCCAGAAGGTCCTTTTAGAAGGTCCTAAAATAAAATCTTGCAGCGAGTTCCTTTACACAGTGAAAAGCCCCAAGTGTCTCAATAAATAAATTTATTTTTGTAAGAAACATGCATCACATGTCTTCTGTTTGAGGCTAGGGAATTTTACTTTGAGTTTTCTTTCAATGACATAATTTCTCTGCAGAGCCTCCCAGGATAATTTACAAAAATAATGAAAAATATTTGGGGATTGCCTTAAAAGTTCCATCCCCAGCTTGGAGGGCTGCTTTCCCCTTTCTTGGTATTCCCATCTTTGGCCAGGTCTGGGCATTATTCTGGTGAGTAACCGAATTCTCGCTACACTCAGTGCAAACATACAAGCTATGTTTGCACTCACTGGGGACAGCCTTTGGTCATCTGTAGAGACAGGAAAAAAGGGGACCTCAATTCTCTAGGGACTAAACACAACCCCAGTGATACCAAATGGGGAGAGTGGAGACCTGGGGAAAGATCTGGCTGGGATATTTCTAAGCCCACCTGTGGCTTGGGTGGGCATGCTTGGGCAGCCCCAAGGAACCTACCGAGCCTTTGAAAGGTACATCTCCTGTACTGCGAGAGGGTGCTCTGTGCCTCTGTCACTTATGTTAACTAACATTGCTCTTGTTTCTGTGTATTTTTCACCTTCTCCTTAAGGTCTTTCAAGGGCTTTGCATATGTTTCTCAAGAAATTGGCAAGGATTTCTTCACCCTGATGGAAGATTACTCGGTGGGATAATTGGAGGAAAGTTAAGGTGGAAGAGGCATAGGGATCTGTAGACCACCATGTCTTTTTACAAATGAAGAAACCGAGGGCCCCAGATGGCTGAAAATTTGTAGGGTCATCTTGGAAGGATAGGGGCAGAGAAGCAGATTGGTAGTGGTGTCCTGGGCCCTGCCCTACTTCTCACGGGCAGTCTGTGCTGGCAGCTGAGAGTTCCATGGATACACACAACCAGACAGGCTCACTGCACTGTCCTCACAGGCTCTGGGGTTTTCCCTACCAAGTCCCATTGTCTGTGAATAATCAAAGAAGAGCAGAAACTTCCCAATGTACAGTGTAGACACTGGAGTTGGAAACATGGAACAAATTTTAAATCCTAGATTATCAAATGTGGGAAAGTCAGAAGAGAGATGCTTAAGATTCACATCTAGTGAATCAGGCTGCTCTGAGATTTACAGATTCCATCACCAAACCAGCATTCTTTGTTTGCAATAATGGAATAAGAGCTAACTTCTAGTGGGTTCTAACCAGGTACTAGTCATTTTTAAAATCAATTTACTTAGGTAACTAATTTAGTTCATATGAGCACCCTATGAGGAAGATGTTAATTAGATTATAATTACTGTTTTAGAGATGAGGAATTGGAGCTCAAAGGTCAGGTGACATGTACACAACCCCAGACTTCATAAGTGGCCGCATTGGAATTTAAATATCAGTCTATGTGTGCTTGACCCATATTCCCCACGTTCTTGACCGTGGATCCTTAGTGCCTCCCTTGGGTAGTATTTTCACTGCTACATCCAGGAGATGTATTTTGTTTTCCATGAACCCTCCAATGCATAACTCCAAGCACTTTAATCTACTTCAAAAAACAAGAGGAATAAGTTTTTGAGTTATTGTCATACCAGTCTCCAATTAGAAGTTTGCAGCTTCAGAGCCAGGCTGCAGCAGCTGGTCTAAACAGGATTAGATCAGCCCCTTAACTGGACAGCTTTATGCAGTGCGCACATTATGTCTCTGAACAGCCCAGTTCAAAGTGTACAAAGCTGGTGGGTAGCACAAGCAAAAATTCCTCAGTGTTCTTAGGCTCCTAAGATTCTTTCCAGGACTTCTCAGGAAGATCATTATTAATTATTATTAAAGTTTGGGAAAACATAAGAATTATAGGAATATTTTTTCTTACACAGCATTGATATATGTTACAATCTGATTATTTCAATTTTATAGCTGGAAAAATAGAGATCCAGCAATGGACAGCAATGGATTTTGAGCCCCAAACCTTGAACTCCCATCCTGGCTATGCCTCTGCATTCAACTAGCTGTGTGACCTTGGGTATGTCCTTTTTTACTCTCAATCTCTGTCTTACCATTTGTAACATATAAGGCTGACTTTTGATTTCTGAGGTCTGTTCTGGCTCTGCCATTGTGTGACTTACCAAGATCAAAGCAAGTTGATTGCTCATTGATGTGTTTTATAGATAGATGGTTCGCAAAGGATTTGAGGTGGCTTATAGGATTAAAATGCACTTAAATCAGGATAGCTAAAAATAACAACAGAATTAAAAATGATGAAAAGTGATGGAAAAGAGATGCTTCAGGCACCAAGACTGAGTTAGTCAGTACTATGTTTGGAATCCTAAAATCCAAGGACATAGTAGCTGAAAAGAATGAGAAAGACCCCATATGGGTCCCTGCTTCTTGAGTTTTTCCTCTGGAGTACTCTACTAGTTAGAATCTAGTATTTCTGAATGAAACAGGCTTGAAAATAGCTTTCTGACTCCCCGGATTAGTGAGTCCAGAGCATCCTGGCTGTTAGAACATGAAGAGATTTGGCAGCTCATCCAGGATTGGTCTCCAAGTCTGATTTTCTGCCTAGTGTTTTGCCCATGGCAGAATGCCACCCCCGCCAGTGACAATGACTGTTCTCTGTATAATATACCCGCAGGGGTTTGTGCGTAGACAGATTTTCCATAAGTATGCATTCTCTTGGTACTCTTAATCTCCTGGTGGGGAGGCAGGAACGATGCCATCATTCCCATCATATATCTGTACAAACAGGCCCGGAAGTTTTGCATATTTTGCCCACAGGCACACTGCTAGTTAGTGGGGAACAATACCTACAACCTGGTTTGTTATCTTTGGAGTATTCAGGGCTTGCCTTGTGCCACCTCTGTGCCCCAGGGCTCCTGGGGACTCCTGAGTTCTACATTGATGTGCTACCTATCCACTATCAGGAAATAAAGTCAGAGCCACTTGTTGAAGACAGTCAAGTTGCCACCAGAGAAAACTTCTGGAAGCAGAGTGGTGGCAGACTCCCCAGTACTTAACTCTTGCCCCAGATGAAAAGGCTCACATTTAAATGCTATCTTCTTAGACTTTACTCTGAAGCTCTGCAAGTATGTGAAACTTGACATTGTGTACCGTATAGGTCCAGGGGACTGAGACTGATGACATTGTGAGAAAGCCAGAGTTTGCAGCAGGTTCGACCTCTCTGAACACAGCAGGGGCTTTTCATCACATTCAGCTGCAGGAAACACTTTCACTGGACCACGGTGCTACTGAAAATGTCATCAATCAATCAACAAGTATTTCTTGAGACAGCAATGTGAGAATTGCATGAGATCATTAAGTGACAAGTTAAAAAGCCAGCATAGTACAAAGGAAAGACATGGGCTTTAGAGACATTCACAAGCAGATGTAAAGATTGACATTATTACTACTCAGCCGTATAAGCCTGACCAAATCACCTAACCTTTGTAAACCTCAGTTTATTCACCTGTAAAACGGGAAAAATAGCTATTTCATTAGGCTTTGAGGAAAGTATTTATTTCCTATTAATGTCCTTTTTCCCGTTCAATGTTTGAAACACTTTGAAATGGTAAATTATTGGTACTTGTCAGTTAATTATTCCCATGTGCTTGGCACTGTACAAAACAGTAGGAGAGATAGGGAAGGGGGAGACATGGCCCCCCTTTCTCCTTACAGAGAGAAGATAATAAAAAAATAAGGCAGACGTGGACGGGGGAATGATTCTGGGTTTCTGGGCTCAGCAACAAATTTATATAAGACATCAAGATGGAGCTCAGTGAGTAGATGAGAGCATGCCAAAATGAAAGAGACAGACCCTGCAGGTGAGTGGGAAGGAAAGGCTGTTTGTGGGGCAGCATGAAGGCTAGTCTGACAAGAGTGGGCAGGAGAAGCAGGAAAATCATGAAGACTGAGTGAGGCAGGGAGAAGACTATTTAAAGGTGAGTTAACAAATTTAGACTATTTATTTTTTTCCAGTAGAAGAGTATTAATCTGGGGGGCTGAACCTGTCTTCTGTGTAGAACTTTCATGAAGTGGTTTAAGGGTGTTCAGTAGTCATGTATGGAATAGTGAAGGGGGATTACAGAGGCCAGTCTGGGAATGACGTGCACAAGGTTGACCACCCTGTGAATGTGGACCCTTACACCAGAGGCCACTGACCGACCAACAGAAGCAATTAACGAGGTCAAATTGCATTTGGGCCTCCACGTTGATTCCTGCTCACTAGAAATAATTTTATTTATTTCATTGACTCTTTAAGTTGTGTTTAGAAAATACAAAAGATATCCATTTGTTGAGAAAGTACTAACAATACAAAAAGTGTCCACTTACTTGATCTTTTCTTAGGCTTCTGCTATTTGAAAAAGTTTGTTGTGTTTCCTTTCAGATCGTGTAGACACCTACTAATGAAAATATATACCTACATAATACAGAATATATACATACCAAATTAAAATCTATATATAGCAACTTATGTATACAATCCTTTCGATAAATTGTACTGAGCCCTAATTTCCATAAAATTAAATGCACTAATTTTAAGTGTAGTGTTTGATGAGTTTTGGCAAACATGCACTTCTATCCTATATAATTTTATAATATACGAATTTAATCATACTTTACACACTATTTTTTTTTTTTTTTTTGCAGTTTTTGGCCAAGGCTGGGCTTGAACCCACCACCTCAGGAATGTGGGGCCGGTGCCCTACTCACTGAACCACAGGCACTGCCCAAACTTTATACACTATTCTGCAACTTGCTTAGGCATACAACAATTTGTCATGAATTATTTTTGTTTATAACACTGGCATTGTCTAAATTATTGCATAGTTCCTTAGTATGGATGCCACTAACTTTTTTAACCATTTACTTATAAATGCATGTTTAGAATCCCTTCAACTTCCACAATTCTAATGGTGCAATAAATATCCTTTTACATTCACCTTTGATGCTTTAAAAATTATTTGTGCAGATTGGATTCCTAGAAGTCACATTCTTTGGTCACAGTTTTTGAAGTACAGAAAATAGGTGCTAAAAAAATGACCTTCCAAAGAGATTATAACAATTCGGGCTCCCATTATATAAGAAAATGCCCTTTTCCCAATTTTTCCTGCAATTTTTCATTATTATCAAACTCTAAAATTTTGCCAATCTGATAGATGAACATAATGTCATGCTGTCGTTTTGATTTGCCCTTCCTAAATTATTAGAGAAGATGAGCATTTCTTTTATGTTTATTGAAGTTTATTTGTATTTCTTTTGTGAATTATCTGGTTTTATATTTTATCTATTTTCTACCTGTTTTTCTTCTTATTATTTATTTGTAGAAACTACTTTTTGCTTTTGAGAAACTGTTCTTGTATTAGGTCATTTTTCCTCTCTCAGACATCTGAGTGACTATGCCATAGGGTTCCCAAGAGCAGCAGTCCTGCTCAGACTTTGTGTGTGTTGGTGACACTTAGGGACTTTGTTAGGATGGGGATCTGATTTAATGGAGCAGGGAATGAGGCCAAGAGCCTTCATTTCTATCAGGGGCTTCTGGGGCTGCTGCTCTGTACACCACATTTGAGTAACAGATTCTTAGGGTTTATGTATACTTGTCTTGCAGGATTCCGTCATGCTCAGAAACAATGTGTGATAGGTTTTTCTTTTGTTAAATAAAAATCTGGAAATGACTGGATGGAAAGGATCTGTGTAAGAACAAGAAGCCATCTGTAGTTGTAGAGGGGACTGGAGTAATAGTCTTCCTAGGGGACCGGTGAGATACTGATGGACGATGGCCTTCAAGTCTGAGTTCAAGTCTAGCCTTTACTTACTTTTAGGACCTTAGGTTTCAATTTTCACCTTCATATTGAAAATATAGGACAGTAATCTATGCTGTAGTTCTTAGACATTTTTTTTGTGAAGATCAAACAAATTATTAATATGCTTTGTGAACTCTGATAAATTAGGATACCGTAGCTATTGCACCTGCCCAGGCAGGTATGGAGAACAGGGACCTTCATTCCGACCACCGTGCACAGTGAAGGCAGAACGCTCAGCAGGTTTTGTTTTACTCCCCAAATTCTAACGCAGGCAGACTCTCTCCCTTCAGACTTTGGATTACCATAAATGTATCTGAATTACCTTGAACTTGATTTTTAGTGAAATACTTCGGAAGTTCTCCTCTTAGAACTTCCTGACTGTCTAGCTGTGGCAAGTGTCAGGCATAGAACTCTGTGCCTGATTCTCACATGAGCACATCATAGTCAAGTTATCCAGCTGACGCACACCCCATGAGCCAAAATGTAACTCCATAATTACCATGGTAACTGTAGCAAAAGTAGAATTTAGAGGATGGATTAGCCCAGTTAACTATCCATGGCAGACAGTGGCAAGTTTTTCACTAATCCTGGTTCCTCCTCTTCTAGAACACATAGCTAATCAATCTCCCCAGCCTCCTTTGCAGTTGTGTATAATTAAGTTCTAACCAATAGATCATGAGTGAAAGTCATGTGTGTCAATTGGGCTGAGACCTTTAGGAAGTGGATTTGCTTTTGCCACTTTCAAGCACCCTGTCTTCTGGTTGAAGACAGAGGACTCCAGGGCTCTAGCAGAGCCCCGAGCATATGAACAAATCATGGGTCTCTGAATCTCGTGTGAAAAGTCTGCCCACCAATCTGTATCATCTATTTTGGGCTCTGTGTGAGCAAGTTATTTATGCATATTATGTTTTACACATTTACTAATTTTGAGCTTATTCATTATAGTAATTAGAGTTACCTTAAATGTATATACTCTTTCACTTGTGTGGCTCACTAGGATTTTTCCAAACTGATAGCATAAGCATTACAGTTCCCAGCACAATCTATTAAATACTGATATAGGACAAATAAGTAAAAGACAAAAGGTAAGTGAGATATCCTGATCAGAATACAGGTGGAGAGTCTAAGTTTGACAAGTGGAACATTCAACATTGGGGGAAACTTCTGGTTATTCTTATCCCAAAAACTTCATTAATTTTCTTGTTAATAAGTGTCAGAAAGCTGAGAAAAATGTGGGAAACAGTTAAAAATGCTCTATGGTGATTACCCCCCATCCTACCTCCCTTTGATTTTTTTCTTTCTGCCTACGCCTGGAATAAGATGGTTATTCTTTGGAGAGTGAAAACTGAGTGAAAGTCATGTAACATTTTTGTTTGATATTTTTGGCAGTGATGATGAAAACTCTAGACTGAAATGATACTGTATGAAGTCTGGACCAATTGCTGTATTAAAGTAGAATGAATTTCCTCTCTTTTCGCTGTCTGGATCAATTTTTGGAGGAGTTAGTCAGAGGATTTGGTCTCTCTGTTAAAGCAACATATTGTACTGATAACATGCAAAAGTGCAGTCTGATTGGACTCACCAGACCCTTCCAGCTTACTGCTAATGGGAGCGTTAGGAGGGCTTTTGCAAAATAAATACAGCTCACCAAGATTTGTTAAGAAGGGTTCCAGATCCCATTGACCAAAAGTGGAATGTTTAATACTCTACTGTTAAAAGAAAAAGACTCCCCCCCCAAAAAAAGCCCCTTAGAATTCTAAGTCCCACCTGTTAAATTATTTGTCCTTCTAATAGAAGCAGGAATGAAAGGCGTATGTTCAACATCATTTTGGACCCATTTTCTGTGGCGGGAAACCAAGGTAAACACATTTTTCCTGATGTAATTGTTGATATTACTTCAGCTCATGTGATGCAGGCATAGCTGTGTGAACCATTTTATTTGGACCCGTCCTCAGCTGGAGTTGGACACGATAGTGGGAAAACCTGAAGCCTATAAAAGCCAGCAGTCTGGAGACCCCAGATCTTTTTCGGGAGCACCAGCCCCAAGCAGTGTTGCTACCAAGGTATCCTTTGGATTCCTGGTTTGGCTTTATTTACTTTCCATGTAGGTTTGGGAACATTCATCTCATTCTCACCTGTGCTAATTCTCCTTTTCTAATTTTACATATATTTGGTTGCTTATAAATACTAAAACTTTTACTTTTTAATTTATCCTTTTTATCTCTGGATCTCTATTCCTCTGTCTTATCCTCCTGACTTTTTTCTCTCTTTTAATATGTATAAATAAACTTGCATGTTTCTTTCCTGATTTTCTCCATGCTTACATATTTATGTACAAACACAGTACATGTGTTCATTTTTTGTGTGTCATCTTAAAGCACTCCCTTTTCTATGCTTCACATTTTATAGTTTCCTGGAGAGCACATGGGTTTTGTTCTCAAGCTAGCCTTCCAATACACACTTAGCTCATGATACAGTTTAGTTCCTCATTTTTTTATTCCACAATTTTTGTTGGATGACTTTGTGGCATTGTGGATGCAAAAATGAATTGGGTACAGACCATCATCTCAGGGATTTTCACATGTGTGGATTTCTTGCCATGAAAGAGCACTCCTGGGAGCCCAAAGAGGGGCTTCTGGCCAGACAGGAGAACTCAGATCCAATGACACCCCTGGGCTCTTACTTCTCTGGAAGAATGTGTTTCAAGTCCCCCTTTGGGTACGCACAAAACCCACAAGTCTGCCTCAGTCTCAGAATGGCACGGAGAGGAGGGGTGGGACCCTATTTTACGGGTGGAATAGAGTGGAGAGACTGCGGGGGGCCTGAACAATGGACCCCTTGACAATGATGAAAGAGATCAGGCAGGCAATGGCTACTGAGTAGGAGCCCTGATCATGTCTGTCCTGCCTTGCTGTGTGATTATTTAACACTTGTGTCTATACAAGCGTTGGCCTCCGCATCAGCCTATAACTGGACTCCCCATCAGCTTATAGCTGGACTGCATGGAGGGCAGGAAGGGTGTCTTATGTGCCCAATTTTTGCATATTCGGTGGCATAGGACGTACTGCTGCTCCTAGAGGTACCAACTCACATGTGGTGCTGCTGGCCAGAGGATGAAAGTAGAATTGCCAATGAATCATTACCCCGAAGCTACATCTCCCATAGAGTTTTCAGTATGTTTTGTTTGACAACTCAGCTCTTATATGAGAAATGTCTACATTTGTGTGGTATAGTTCATAAAACATTTTCAAGTGTATCGTTGAATCTTCACAATGAACTTGGGAATCAGATGTCTTTATTAGTTTCACCATTTTATGGCAGCAAGAAACACCTGAAGCTTAGGATTTTAATCTTCCAGGACAGCACTGGGAAGACCTAGGACTCAAATCTCAATCTTTTGGCCCCAGAGTCTGTTCTCTCCCTAGTGATTTACTAAATTGCACAGAAGCATCCTAGAGAATGATGCAGTTCTCTTGGTCCGAGCTTGGAGCAGGGTCCCTTAACTTGTGGGAACTCAGCCTGAGTCTTAAGGGAGTGCAGTCTGTCCTGCCTTCACTGCAATTTGTATGGACAGTCACATATGTGGGGGAAGGGAGGGCCCACTAAGATTCCAGGGGGCCCTGGACATAGCTGTGTCCCCAGACACCGTAGTAGGATCACAGCACCAGAATTCCCATCATTGGCAAAGCCATCTGTTGGGTTAAATGTTGCCTGTCTTAGTCTTCTACCAAAGATATTTGCAGGAGAAGATGATAAGGTCTACGCCACAAGCCACCAATCAGTACCTCAGTAGTGCCATCTGGGCTGTGAATTACTCTCCTCTGGGGCTACAGAGGAAGGAGTTAGCCCTGGGTGATGTAAGGTTGCTTGTTTTAGGAATCCCAGAGCCTGCAGTGTGACTCAGGAGAGTAGACCCCAGGGCCCTAGTGGGGGGAAAGGGGCAGAGGTTCTGGGAGCCCAGATGAGCTTTGGCCTCTGATTCCTGTGCTGCTGGCCAGGAGGCCTTGAGGTCTGTGTGCTAATGCATAACATATCCTGAAATTGTCCCTCAGACACTGTGTCCACACTTCTGAGGCTGCCCTGGGAGGAAGCAAAGTGGGCCTGAAACGTTCTCCCTGATGAGGCGGCAGGTGTCAGGCAGGCAGGAGAGAGCTGGAGCCTCAGCATGTCAGGGAGAGGAGGAAGCTGGGCCGTGAGGTCACTGTGGGGGAGCAATTGGGTTCTGGACTTCAGAAACAGGACAGACTCCTGCACTGAGGTGACTAACTTCTGGCATTGCAAAGTCCGTCCAGAGCTAGTGACTGACCCCCAGCGTGGTTAGTGTGCCTGCTGTGGAAGTGCAGCAGCTGTTCTTGGCCCACTGTAGACCCTACAGTACTCACAGGCTGCTTTTTCATTATTCTTTTCCTGTTCTCAGGAGAAACAAACTGAAGTTCAAAGCCACAGTTCTTGTGTGTTCCTTAACATGACACAGGTGGGCCTTCATTGGAAACACCTTCTGCTCCTCCAACTTGACTCTCACGAAAACAAACAATGGTGCCCTTTGCCCAAGTCGGAAGAGGTGGCTGTGAAATCCGCACCAGCTTCCTGTGGGCTGCACAGCCTCAGTCAGGTCCTGCTGCAGGGCGAGGACTTGTGTGTCCAGCCGGAGCTCACCAGGGGCCACCGGGGCAGCACATTATGGGCAATGAGCCACAGGCAGTGAGCTGCCACAGGTCCTGTCCTCTGCTCCGTGCTCTGGCCATGCTGACTGAGGAGCAGGCTGTCAGGGTCCTTCTGCACAGGCCAGGAAGTGCAGTGGCACAGTGCAGAGTGACATATGGGAAGCCCCCTGGTCTTCGCTCAGGGAATGTTCTTCTCCTGAAGGGCTCAGAATTATTCACCTCTTCGTCTCACATCACAACTGCTGCTCCAATGTGAGGGTTCTGCATGAACCTCAGATACAAGGAAGGAGCCGGAATCTGGAGCCTGACTCCCTGCGTAGGAAAGCTGTCGCTGTGTGACTTCGGGTAAGTCACTGAACTGTTCGACGTTTTAGCTTGTTCCACTCAAGTGGACCTGGCACTAACCTTTTAGGGCTCTTTTGAGGATGAAATGAGTTGGTATATACAAAGGATTTACAAGGCTGTCTGGCACTGGCTGAACACTCAGTGTTAACTATTATTAATGTTATACTAGTGAAGATTTCGAGGCTCATACTTTTTAATAGAGTTTATTTTTTAGAACATTTTTATGTTTACTGCAAAATTCAGAGGAAGGTATAGACATTCTCATAAACTCCTGCCCCTGCCCCACCCCCCCAGCCTCCACCTTACCAACAGCCACCACCAGAGGGGCAAGTTTGTTACAGCTGATCAACTACAGCGACGCATTGTGATTGCTCAAGTTCACGGTGTACTCTGGGGCTCCCTCTTGATGCTGTGCATTCTACGGGTTTGGACAATGTGTGATGCATGTGTCCATGGCTACAGTATCATTGAGAAGTTTCACTGTCCTAAAAATCCTCTCTGTTCTGCCTTTCAACCCTCCGTCTTCTTTATCCCCTGGCAACCACTGATCTTTTACTGTCACCATAGTTTTGACTTTTCCAGGATGCCATATAGTTAAAAATCATACAATATATAGCCTTTCAGACGAGCTTCTTTCATGTAACAATGTGCATTTAGATTTTTCCATGTCTTTTCATGGCTTGATAGCTCATTTCTCTTTATAGCTGAGTAATATTCCATCTTTTGGATGTACCATGGTTTATTTATCTATTCACCTTCTGCAGGATATATTGCTTTCTTCCATGGTTGGGCTATTATGAATAAGTCTGCTATAAACATTGTGTGCAAGTTTTTGTGTAGAAAAGCTTATTTTCTGTTACATTAAATATGTAATATTTGGAATTTATCTCTGCTGTCTCAGAGTGCCTGATATATATCGGGAGTGGTACTTGGTTTTCAACTCCTGACTCTTGTCCAGATGTCCAGTGTGGATTTCTGTGTCCAGGCAATGGGAATCTCTGGCACTCGGCTGTTGGCCTGCCCTTCACTCAGTAGCCACCTTGCTGGTCCTATCTCATGCTTTTACATTTGTTCATGCTCTTAATGCCAATGAGCCTAATGGCATAGGGATAGCTTGTCTGTCCCTCTTTACCGAGGTTGTTCATGCTTTTGCCCACAACCGTGAGTTTTAGGCATAAATTATGTCATTAAATGATAGCAACATAAGGGGTTACTTATCATCCTCTGAACCATAAAAACAACGTGCAAATGAAAAGGTCGTTAAAATGGCCAACAAGATGAAATAGGTGATACTGACCTGATGGAAATGAATTTAAATTTAGGAGAAAAGGCAAAATGTCTTAGGGAGTGAATAAAGGGGCCAGAAATCTATTATAAAATTGGCAAGTTACTCTTGAGTACACACAGATTTAAAGAATGTTTTACCAAGTGGTTTTAGATGGTTCGACTGGAGATGAGAGTATGTTTTCAAAACTGTGCCTGGAAAGTGTTTACAAAACAATGGGGGAAGAAAGGTAGGATAATTTTATTACTTCAAACCAAGAATTTCATGAAATATATAAAGCTGCATTAAAAAGCTAAAATTTTAAGAAAGTGCTCATATGGTGCACTAAAATTTCCAAAAAGAAAAAAACTAGTAGTAAGGATTTTCATTTTCTACCAAATTTTCTTTTAAACTACTTATTTTCTTTTTTTTTTTAATTTTTATTAAATTATAATTGTGTACATTGATGCAATCATGGGGCACAATGTGCTGACTTTATATACAATCTGAAATATTTTCATTGAACTATTTAACATAGCCTTCATGGCCATTTAATCACTATATGAAAACATTTATATTCTACATTTAGTAATTTTCACCTGTACCCTTCTAAGATGCACCGTAGGTGTGATCCCACCAATCACCCTCCCTCCACCCATCCTTCCCCCTCCCCTCCCTTGCCCCTTTCTCCATTTCTTGTGCTATAACTGGTTTTAGCCTTCATATGAAAGCTATAGATTAGCTTCATAGTAGGACTGAGTATATTGGATACTTTTTCTTCCATTCTTGAGATACTTTGCTAAGAAGAATGTGTTCCAGCTCCATCCATGTAAACACAAAAGAGGTAAAGTCTCCATCTTTCTTTAAGGCTGCATAGTATTCAATGGTATACATGTACCACGATTTATTAATCCATTCGTGGGTCGATGGGCACTTGGGCTTCTTCCACGACTTAGCAATTATGAATTGGGCTGCAATAAACATTCTGGTACAGACATCTTTATTGTGATGTGATTTTTGGTCTTCTGGATATATACCTAGTAAAGGAATTATAGGATTGAATGGCAGATTTATTTTTAGATCTCTAAGTATTCTCCAAAAATCCTTCCAAAAGGAATATATTAGTTTGCATTCCCACCAGCAATGTAGAAGTGTTCCCTTTTCTCCACATCCACACCAGCATCTCTAGTTTTGGGATTTTGTTATGTGGACTAATCATACTGGAGTTAGATGATATCTCAAGGTAGTTTTGATTTGCATTTCTCTGATGATTAAGGATGATGAGCACTTTTTCATGTGCTTGTAGGCCGTGTGCCTGTCTTCCTTAGAGAAGTTTCTCTTCAAGTCCTTTTCCCACCCTGAGATGGGATCACTTGTTCTTTTGTTGCTAATACATTTGAGTTCTCTGTGGATTCTGGTTATTAAACATTTGTCAGAGGAATTACCTGCAAATATTTTCTCCCAATCTGAGGGCTGTCTGCCTGCTACAGTTACTGTGTTCTTAGCAGTGCAGAACTTTTTAGTTTGATCAGGTCCCAGTAGTGTATTTTTGATACTGCTTCAATTGCCTGGGGAGTCCTCCTCATAAAAAATTCACCCAGGCCGATTTCTTCAAGAGTTTTCCCTGCACTTTCTGCTAATACTTTTATAGTTTCATGTCTTAAGTTTAAATCTTTGATCCAGTGAGAGTCTATCTTAGTTAACGGTGAAAGGTGTGGGTCCAGTTTCAGTCTTCTGCAGGTCACCAGCCAGTTTACCCAGCACCATTTGTTAAATAGGGAGTCTTTTCCCCACTGAATGTTTTTAATTCGCTTGTCAAAGATCAAATAGCGGTAAGTAGCTGGGTTCATTTCTTGGTTCTCTATTCTGTTCCATACATCTATCTCTCTGTTTTTGTGCCAGTACCATGCTGTTTGATCACTATTGATTTATTGTACAGTCTGGTAGCGTGATTCCTCCTGTTCTGTTTTTATTTCTGAGTAATGGTTTGGCTATTCGAGGTTTTTTCTGATTCCATATAAACGAAGTATTATTTTTTCAAGGTCTTTAAAATATGACAATGGAGCTTTAATAGGAATTGCATTAAAATTGTATATTGCTTTGGGTAGTATGGACATTTTAACAATGTTGATTCTTCCCAGCCATGAGCATGGTATGTTTTACCATTTGTTGACATGTTCCAGCTGTTTCTTTTCTTAGAGTTTCATAATTCTCTTTATAAAGATCTTTCGCATCCTTTGTAAGATAAACTCCCAAATATTTCATCTTCTTTGGTACTACGGTGAAAGGGATAGAGTCCTTGACTGTTTTTTCGTCTTGACGATTATTGGTATATATAAAGGCTACAGAATTATGGGTGTTGATTTTATAGCCTGAGACACTGCTATATTCCTTGATCACTTCTAAAAGTTTCATAGTAGAATCCCTGGTGTGCATCTGCAAAGAGTGAAAGTTTAATCTCTTCTAATCCTATGTGGATACCCTTGATCGCCTTTTCTTCCCTAATTGCAATGGCTAAAACTTTCATGACAATGTTGAAGAGCAATGGAGACAATGGTCAACCTTGCCTGGTTCCTGATCTAAGTGGAAATGATTTCAACTTAACTCCATTTAATACAATATTGGCTGTGGGTTTGCTGTAGATGGCCTCTATTAATTTAAGAAATGTCCCTTTTATGCCAATTTTCTTAAGTGTTCTGATCATGAAGGGATGCTGGATATTATCAAAGCTTTTTATGCATCAACTGAGAGAATCATATGGTCTTTGTTTTTTAATGTGTTTATGTGCTGAATTACATTTAAGGATTTACGTATATTGAACTAGCCTTGAGATCCTGGGATAAAGCCCACTTGGTCATGGTGTATAATTTGTTTGATGTGTTACTGGATCCTGTTTGTTAGGATCTTGTTGAATATTTTTGCATCAATATTCATTAGTGATATTGGTCTGTAGTTTTCTTTTCTTGTTGGATCTTTTCCTGGTTTAGGGATCAAGGTGATATTCGCTTCATAGAATGTGTTGGGTGGTATTCCATCTTTTTCTATATTTTGGAAAAGGTTGAATAATATAGGTACTAGTTCCTCTTTAAAGGTTTGGTAGAATTCTGATGTGAAGGATTTTTTGAATTTCTGAGGAATCTCTTGTTATTTCGTCTTTACCATTTCTGATTGATGAAATTAGAGACTTTACTCTTTTTTTCCTAGTTAGGTTAGCCAAAAGTTTATCTATTTTATTGACCTTTTCAAAAAACCAACTTCTTGATTTATTGATCTGTTGTATAATTCTTTTGTTTTCAATTTCATTTAATTCTGCTCTAATTTTGGCTTCTGCTGGGTTTGGGATTGGAATGTTTTTCTTTTTCCAACTGCTTGAGATGTCCCATTAATTTGTCAACTTCCTCTCTTTCTGTTGTCTTGAGGAAGGCTGCAGTGCTATAAATTTCCCTCTTCAGACTGCCTTTGTAGTGTTCCAGAGGTTCTGATAATTCATGCCTTCATTATCATTTTATTCTAAAAATTCGGTAATTTCCTTCTTAATCTCGTCTATGACCCAGCTATCATTCAGCATAAGGTTATTTAGCTTCCATGTTTTTGTATGATTATGCAGATTCCTGTTGTTACTGAGTTCCACTTTTATTCTATGATGGTCTGAGAAGATGCAAGGAATAATTTCTATTCTTTTAAATTTGCTGAGGTTGGACTTGTGACCAAAGATGTGATGGATTTTGCAGTGTGTTCCATGGGCTGACGAGAAGAATGTGTATTCAGTTTTGTTAGGATGAAATGCTCTGTAGATGTCTGTTAGATCCAGATGCTGAATGGTTAAGTTTAAATCTAAAATTTCTTTGCTTAGCTTCTTATTGGAGGATCTATCCAACCCTGCTAAAGGAGTGTTAAATATCTCTGACTCTTCTGGAGCTGGAGGAAATCAAGTTGCTCATCTCTGTTAGAGTTTCTCCTATACATTGAGGTGCATTTTGGTTGGGTGCATAAATATTAATAATTGAAATCTCATCATATTTACTATTGCCCTTAAGAAATATGAATTGATCATCCTTATCTTTCCTTACTTTTGTTGATTTAAAGCCTATTGTGTCTGCAAACAAAATTACAACACCTGCTTTTTTCTGCTTTCCATTTGCCTAGAATGTAGATGACCATTCATTCACCCTGAGTCTGTATTTATCTTTTAAGGTAAGACGATTCTTGTATACAGCAGATATCTGGCCTGAGTTTTTGTATTTAGTCAGCCAGCCTGTGCCTCCTTAGAGGACAATTTAAGCCATTCATATTAATTGAGAATTGATAGGATTGGTAGAATTTGGGGTATCTAGTTTTTTGAGAGACCATTGGGTATTTTTAATCCTTTTGCTATTGTCAGAGATGGAATTTGTTCAAAAGTTTCAAAGTGAGTTTCATTTTGTGGTGGAGAATTGTACTGGTCATTATGGAGGATAGGTCTGAGAATATGCTGGAGAGCTGGTTTACTTATTCCAAATTTCTTTGACATGTGAATGTCATTAAAGTATTTAATTTCTACATTATAAATGAAACTCAGTTTAGCTGGACATAGGATCCTGGGTTGAAAGTTACTTTGTTTTAGATTAAAAGTCATTGATCACCCTCTTGTAGCCTGAAAGGTTTCAGCAGAGAGATCTGCAGTCATTCTAATATTCTTCCCCTTGTAGGTTATGGTTTTTTTATGTCTGGTTGCTTTCAGAATTTTCTCCTTTGTATTAACTTTAGTGAAGTTAATTATGATATGCCTGGGGTATGTCTTATTCAGGTTGAGTCATGCTGGGGTTCGAAACTCTCTGTTGTCTGAATTTCAGAATCTCTTGACATGTCTGGAAAGTTCTCCTTCATAATCTCATGAAGGAGAGCCTCTGTGACTTACAAAGCTACTTCGTTGCCTTTGGGGATCCCTATAATGCAAATATTGGTTTTCTTCTAATTATCCCAGATCTCTGTGAGAGAATGATCCATTTTTGCTCTCCACTTCTCTTCCACTTTGAGCATTTGAGAGCTTTCAAAAGCTTTGTCTTCGATGGTGGGAATTCTTTCTTCTGCCTGCTCCATTCTGTTACTGAGGGATTCTACTGTATTTCTCATATCTTGGAGGACTGCAACTTCTTTTCTCAGTGTGTCTAAATCTTTGATGATTATGTCTTTGAATTCTTTGAATTCTTGAGACATATTTTAGTTATTCCTAGAATTTCTAACTCCAGTTTTACTCACATTCTATTGATCTTATTTGCCATCCAAATTCTAAATTCAATTTCTGGCATCTCAGCCATTGGTTTGTGAATGAGATCCTCTGGTTTGGCTGTTTTGTTATTCCTTGGGGGTGTTGAACTGTTCTGATTATTCATGTTGCCATTGGTTTTCTGCTTATTCCGTCCCATGATTGTTTTTCAACGTTTAGCTAGATGAGCAAGTATGGTGAAATTGGATTGGAGACTTCTGGGGTTGTGTTTGACCAGCCCTTCACCAAGGAACTGAGACTGGTGAGTGCAGCTTTTCTTCTACAATTTTGCAAAGGACCTGTACAATACTACAGTTTGTGACTGTAGAGGCCTGATTGGTGTAGTAGGGCTATGTGGCTCTGACTTGTATTTGGGTGATCTCTGTCCAATCCTAGTGAATCAGTCACTCTGGGTTGCAGTCTCAGCTTTGGAGAAATACAAGCAACTAGGACATCCTGTTCCCCACAGGTAATACCTGGAAGAGGAAAATCAAACCTTCACACTACAAAACCAGAATATCACCTTGGAGGTTCCTCAGGTGATTTGTTTAGTTCAAGAGTTACAAACAAGTTGTCCCAAACAGCACCTACTCTCTAGCTGGAAAGTTCTAAAGGTCTCAAGCAAGTAGATATTAGGAGTTTACTGGTAGCTCAAGTGTGGCTTGAGCACCTCTGGTGCTCCGAGGACTCAGACAGGCCCATCCGTGGAAGGTTTAGAGCAAGGGGGTTGATGCCTCTTTCCCCACCTTGCTCACCCTTCATCACCAGACTCTGCTAACCCACTGGCAGTCTCTGTTAACCCAGTCTCTGTGGCCCAGTTCTGTCCAATAAGCAAATGTGCCAGGACTATGTGCCTCCCAGAATCAAAGTAGGGTTGCTGTCTCCTCCTCATGGTAGCCACCTTCTGCCACTATCCAGCAGGGGAAGCTGACGCCTGCTTGCCTCAGGCCCTCAATGGCAGTTGGGGAAAGTTCCACCTGAGCTCAATATAAACCTTGGTATATCCTGACAGCAAAAGAATTTCTCTCTCAGCCACCACACCTTTGTTGCCAAAGTTATGTAACTCTGGTACCCCTATAGGGTGAGGTCTACTTCCCTCTGGCAGACCACAGAGTTGGGGAGATGACTCTCCGAAATTAGACCCAGCCAGATCACTATTAATTCTGGTTTGGGGTGGCAGTTGTCTTCATTTGGGTTCATGCACCTCAGAAGTTCCTGGGTCTCCACCTGTAGTGCAGATACCCAAGCCTCCACCCACTGTTGAGATGCACTTTCTCAGGGCCAGGTCCATCATGTTTCCCTCTATGTCTTTCTGTATTGTTACTGGATTCAGAGATACAGCACAGCTGCACTGCCTCCATCTATGCAATGCCCAGTCCTAGCCAAGAAGTGCAGACATTCTGGTCTCTGCAGGTGTTGGACTTTTAGACTACCAGGCAGGGGGGATGAGTAAACTTGAAGTTCAAGGTAGCAAGGAAAATATTTTTTTAAACTTCCTGCCAGACAAGGGAATTCCTGGGCTCACAGTAGGGGCTCTCTGGAGAAGGAGTCCCAACTTCCAGCAATTCCCTCTGGTGGGGCGAGAGAGGAGAGCCTCAGTTCATTGCTCACAAGTAAAGATCCCATAGCAAGCAAGCAACTCTCTTATGGGAGGGGGCAGACACATGTCCTCTTTGGGATGAGATCTGTACCTGAAATTTGTTTCCTTGGAGTCAAAGCTTGCCTCAGCAAGGAAGATGTGCAGTTATCTGTTTCTTCTCCCAGCTCAGCTCCCCTCCTTCGCCTTTGTTGGGTTCTTTTTGGACGTTATCTCTCCCTCTGGACTGAAGCTTCTCTTGAAAGCTGGTTGTAGTCAACCATCATCCTCCATTCCCCCTTGTTCTTGTTGAATGTGAAAATTGGAGTTAGGGAAAGTAGCCAACCTGAGGATTTAGTAAAACACAAAACATGTTGAAACCAAATGAGCAAATAAACAGACAAAAAAGCTACCAGACACACAAGTACACAGATGCATGGACAATCAGAGACAACTGAACATACAGGCAAACCATAAGAAGGGAAGAAGAGGAAGAGAAGAAAAAAATATATCTTATTAATGAAAAAGAAAAAAATTGTAAAACTAAAAAAACTAACAATAACTCTGACAGGAAAAGGATGAAAAAAGAGGAGAAGAAATTTAAAAAAGGCACTAACCACCAAAATATTATTCTTATGTATATATGTAAAAATGATACAACTATATGAAGGACGTAGGGGTCCACTTTAGTAGGAATAAATTTATATTGCAATATACTTTCTGGACATCAAGTGGTGCTGTGAGTGGTTCCCATGCTTACCCTTGGTTCCCATTTTACTTTGTTACCATGGTTACCACTGTATCTGGTCCAGAGAAGGAGGTACTTGTCCTTGCCATTTCTGAAATTTCAAAATATGTCTGTTATCCCACTGGCTGCCCAGCCTTGGCTGACCTGTTCCAGATGGCACCCCATCTGACCTCCGAATTTGGTGTAGGAGTCCACACTTCACCAGTTTCTCCACTCAGCACCTAGTTTCCCCGAAACTGGGAATTGCAATCTTCCATGAGGGAGGGGCTGGTTGCCGCTGGTGCCTGCCATTTCAGCAGCAGTGTGGAGATTTTTCCGTCAATGTCTGTGGCTCAAGATTACACGTTTGAGTCCTGCAATCCTCCTGATTGCTACACACCCCAAACTGCCAGTTTACACCAATATGCCCTGCCAGGAATGATCAAGTCCATTCATTCACACCTCCTGTTCTGGAAAAAGGTACCTGAACCTTTTGGCGGGTCACCATTTCCAAATGTGTCTGTTCCTGGGTGGGATCCTTTCCCCTTAATTTTCTATCGGGCTGTCTAGCCCCCTGCTTCTCCAAATGGCACCCCTCTCTGGTCACAAAATTCTGCTCAGGAGCCCACACTTCACCTATCTTTCCACAAAACACCTAGTTTCTCCATGAACTGGGAACTGCAGTCCTCTGTCGGGGAGGGGCTGGTTGCTGCTGCTGCTGGCGCCACTTCAACAGTGGCACAAAAACTTCTCTAGCAGATTCCATGGCTCCAGGTTACATTTTAAGTTCAGCAATCCAGCATCTCGCTGTACACCATTAAATGCCTGTCCACACCAACACAATGCAGGAGAAGATCCAGCCAGCCTCTCTTTCACCTGAAGATTTGGGAGAGTTGTGCTAGACATTTGTCCTGTCTGTCATCATGCTCCGCCTCCAGGGACACACATTTCCAAATATGCTATAATTCATACTATATTAGAAAATTAGGATCAAAAGTAGAATCAAATGATCAGTTAAAAGTATGCTTTCCTTTTGTAGGAAAAGAAAATCTATCTGGTGCATATTCCTGAACTTCTCTTTATGATTAAATATCTTATTTTTTTGAAGTGACTAATGAATAAACAAGTACTTATTATATGCTAAGCTGGTTGAGATTTTCGATGATTCACTAGCCACATAAGTTGTGATACTTTCCTGTCACACGCTTGCACTAAAACCGAGAATATGAGGCAAATGTATATACAGAATCTCAGTATGCAATATAGTTTTTTTCCAGACTATAGGTTATATATTATCAGAGGAGAAAAAGATTGATAAGACGTGGAGTTATTAGGAAGGCATTCTTGGAAGTAGTAAAATTTCATTTCTTTGGAATACATGTCTCAGTAGATTTATGTTCAGTAGATTCTGACTGAGTGACCCATGTTAGCAAGTTAGTTAAGTAGTCTGAATTGCAGTCTTCACATCTGTAAAACAGGACAATCATATATTGTGCTCTGTTACACAAAGCAAGTTAGTTGCTTTTGTGTGCTTTTACTACATCCTAGTACCATAATAAAAAATCTTTGTAAATATGATTCTGATATTGTTAGACTTTTTTTTTTTTTCAGAAGAACTTTGCAAAAGTGAGATAATTGAGGCCAAGAGCATCAACATTTTAATGTAATTCATATTGGGAGCAGAGGGTATGAACCTTTTAGTATAATCAGCACTTGAGCTGTTCCTGTGAATTTCTGATCTAACATCTCGGCTCTCTGGTTAAATTTGACTCTAAATTTACTACTTTTTAATGGCTTATATGTTAGTCAGCTGGGGAAGTTATGAAAAGTGCCATAGACTTAGTGGCTTATGCAATAGTTCTGGAGGCTGGTTATTAGTTATCAGGGTATCAGTGAGTTTGGTTTTTCCTGAGGCCTCTCTCCTGTCTTGCAGATGACTACCTTTTCCATGTCTTCACGTCATCTTTTCTCTATTCTTGGTGTCCCTTTGTCCTCAAGGCCACAACTCCTACTGGATTAAGTCTTCACCCCTACAACCTCATTTAACCTTAATTTCCACCAGAAAGCCCTATCTTCAAATAAATTCAACTTGAGTTTCAACTTGTAAACTTTGAGGAGGAACACAATTCAGTCCATAATAGTTTGTAACAATTCAAAGTCCTCCATGGGATTTCTGTAAATTTACTTCTACTTCTGTGTAGTTGAGCTCCGTTAGGCTATCTCTGTTTTGTTCTGTAAAAACCTGAATGTGGAACTTTGTTGTCTTTCCCTATCAATCCATTTATATCAAGCAAATCAGGGTTTTATTATAGACAGAAGTGTCATATTATGTACCATGTAGCCTTATTTCTTCTTGAAGACACAGTCTCCCTTACTTTCTTATCGTCCTATTTTCTTTCCCTAGAACAATAAGCAAGAGTTTTATCTTTTCTCTTAGAAAAGTTTCACAAGTGCCTAGGCCTCATAGTGTATTATCTTCCACCTGTCATGCTCATTCTTTTTTATTTTTCTGTTAAATGTAGGCTCTTTCCTAAAAGAAACTCTTATAAAGGTGTTAGCAATATTATTTTACATATTCCTACTTGTGATTTCTAAATGTTTTCAAGGAGGATTGATTGCTTAAAAATTTCAATAGCTTCCAGTTAAGTATAGTGTATACCATTTCTAAGATTTTTCTTCCTTTTAATTCATCAATTTTGTTTCACTCTTTATTATTATTTTTGTCTTATCGCTTGTAAGTACTTTTGATGTTCATTGTACAGCATCTTGAACTGAATTATTAATTAATTAATTTATTTTTCCTAAGGAATAAAAACTCATGGGTATACAGGGTGGACATAAAGTTCATGTGCAATTTAAAACAGTGTAACATAGTAAATTGCACATGAACTTTGTGTCCACCCTGTATATTTATTTCTTAAAATTATTTTCATAGTTTGTATAATTTGATTTGTAATGTTTTAATTTTTGTATACTTAGAGGAGATAAGAATTTTAATGTTTTTGGAATTAATAGTTCTTTGAAGAATATTCATTAATTGCCAAGAAATTAAATGATATTTTTAAAATATTTAGATAAAACTATAAAAATTAAAATATTTATGTATTTCTTTCTAATATAACATTATGATCAGATAATAAATGCCTTTTTATAATTATATTATATCATTCAAATATTTTGTATTCTTATTTTAATCTACTTTCATCAGCAAATACTTATGGTGAGCTATTAGTCATGTTCTATATTTTAATTTTTACTCATTTGTCTTATGTTTAAATGTATAGAGATATGTTTGTGGTTCTCCTATATTATGATTTAACCTTTTATTATTGTAATAGAATCACATTGTTCAACTAATATATTTGGCTTTAATTCTTCCTCATGTATATTGTATTTTTTATGTATTTTATTTTACTTTTTCTTTTTGTTTCTTTGCTCATTCTTAATTTTTTTCTTTTCTTATTAATTTATATTTCTAAATCTCTTTTATAAACCAAAAACATAATTGGATTTTATATTTTTGGCGCAATCTGGGCAATTTTAAGTTTCAACAAGGGAATGTAACCTATTTACATCTATTGTGTTAAATATAATTATTTTTGTTTTTATTATTCTCATTCTGATTTATGCTTTGCATGTTTTTAATTTGATTTTTTATTATGTATTTATTTTATCTGTCACTAATTAAATGTACTGTGCTTCTTTGTGGTCTAAAGGAATAAGGAGAGAGAGAGCATGTGATGTTTAATCATAATAGTAAACTATCTCTTTCAGTGAGACAGCTGGGGTTTGTTTGGAGCATTGCCATAGTCATTGCAATTATTACTGCAATAGAATAACATTGTTCAATTAATCTATGTGGCATCAATTCTTCCTTAAGTATATTGTATTTTTTCTGGATTTTATTTTATTTTTCCTAACTACTGAACATCCTAGCTTAGCTTAGTCTGCTGTAAACATGCTCAGAGTATTGACATGAGCCTATAGTTAGGCAAAATCTAAATACAAAGCTATTTTATAACAAAGTGTTGATTATCTCATATAATTTGTTCAATGCCATACTAAATGTGACAAATAGAATAGTAACTGAAGTATGGTTTCTACTGTATGTGTATCTCTTTCACACCATAGTAAATTTGAAAAATCATAAGTTGATCCATCCCAGTTCAGAAACAGTGTATAGTTACTTTCACCTAAGAAATTACTTAACAGGACCCAAGTAGGTGTTAGTGACCATGCTGGATGCTGGTTATGTCATGAAGAGTGGAACAGATACGTTGTCCCTTCTCTATGTCTTTCATAAATAAACAAATGTGGAGGAAAATTGAGCAGCACACTGTATATAATAATGCCAAAATGCCAAATACTTACAAACCAGTAGTTTTTATATATACCAACAATCGTCAAGCTGAAAATATAGTCAAGGACTCTATTCCTTTTGTGGTAGTGCCAAAGAAGGTGAAATATCTGGGAATTTATCACACAAAGGATGTGAAAGATCTTTATAAAGAGAACTATGAAACCACAAGGAAAGAAATAGCTGAAGATGTTAACAAATGGAAAAACATACCATGCTCATGGCTGGGAAGAATCAACATTGTTAAAATGTCCAGATTACCCAAAGCAATCTATAGATTTAATGCAATCCCTATTAAAGCACCATTGCCATTCTTTAAAGAACTTGATAAAATCAGTACTTTGATTTATTTGGAATCAGAAAAAAACCTCAATTAGCCAATGCATTAGTCAGAAATAAAAACAAACCTGAAGGTATTACATTACCAGACTTCAAGCTACTATAAAGCAATAGTGATCAAAACAACTTGGTATTGGCAAAATAGAGAGATAGATTTATGGAACAAAATAGAGAACCAAGAGATGAATCCAGCCACTTATCATCATGTGATCTTTCATAAGCCTATCAAAAACACTCTTTGGGGGAAAGATTCCCTATTTAACAAATGGTGCTTGGTGAGCTGGCTGGTGACTTTTAGAAGACTGAAACTGGATCTTCTAGCATTTTAATAGTTTCATGTCTTACATTTAAGTCTTTTCTTCATATTAAGCAATCTTTTTTAATATAGTGAGGGATAAGAGTCTTGTTTCATTTTCCTGCATGTTGCTGTCTGGTTTTCCTAACATCATTTATTGGACAGGACTTTCTTGCCCCAGTGTATATAATTGGATGCTTTGTTGAAGATCAGTTGGTTATAGGTAAACAGTTTTATTTTTGGATTGTCTATTCTCTTCCATGTGTCTATTTTTACCAGTACCATCCTGTCTTGGTTTGTAGGCCTGTAGTTTAATGTAATGTCAGCCAATGTGAAGAATATCAAAATTCTTATGTAGATTGGTAAAAATTGCCAAATGAATGAAAGACCATATCCAAGCCTTGCTCTGCTTTAATTCTTATAGTAATGGAGACAAGAAGTTGTGCAAGTTAGGTATCCCATGGAACATGTGCTCTTATTCTACTTGCTCCATGAATTTTATACGTTTTTCTTTATATACAGTTTTCTCTCATTCATTATCTAGTGGAATAAATAAACTTTTAACATTACACCAATAATAAACATACATAGTATAATGACAAAGTGATAGATACATTCTGAAAGACAGGAATAGGATATTTCACAACACCCCATATTGTGCCTTTACTCAAATGTTAAGGAAGACTTTCCTGAGGACGTGACAGGAGATGAGCTTTGAAGGTGTATTCAAGTTAGAGAAAAGATGATTAGATTTCAGTTTGAGAAGTTCACTGGGAGTTTATCCTTATATGTTACTTTAAAATAAAATTTCAATCTACATGTTTTCTTTTCTCTTCCTTAAATTTTTTTTGAGAAGATAAACAACTTTTTAAACAACAAAAATATCTAATATTACTGCCTTACCACCTTTTCCCCTGTTGCCTTCCCTTTTGTGTAAACTTCAATGCATATTTTTTATGGTGACATTCTCAATAAATTGATCATTTTGCTCTTCTTGTTAAACCTAACATTTTATTAAAAACATTGTTCATTTTTCCCCTGCACTTATAATTATCTGGGGAGTGATTTAATATATACCACCATGGTGACACATTTGAATTTGTTAAAACATTTCCTATGGTTGGTAATTAATGTTTTCTATGCTGGGGGTTGCGTTATAGATAATTCTGGATATATATTTTTGTTCTTATTAAATTATGGTTCTAGGATAAAATCTCAGAGATGAGAATGCTGAGCTATAGTTGTGTTTTAGCAATATTCATTAGTACATACTAGTGTTTTGGCTTTGGACAATTTACTATCTATTTTATATTATAAAGAATTTCAAACATGTCTCTATACATATTTTCTTTGGAGGTGTATAAATGTCTTATTTAAAAATGTTTCTGAAAAAAAAAATGTTTCTGGTGAAGGCTTGGTGCCTGTGGCTCAAGTGACTAAGGTGCCAGTCACATACACCTGAGCTGGTGGGTTTGAATCCAGCCAGGTCTGCCAAACAACAATGATGGCTGTAACTAAAAAAAAAAAAAAAAAAAAAGCCAGGCGTTGTGATGGGCACCTGTAGTCCCAGCTACTTGGGAGGTAGAGGCAGGAGAATCACTTGAACCCAGGAGCTGAAGGTTGCTGTGAGCTGTGATGCCACAGCACTCTACCCAGGGTGACAACTTGAGGCTCTGTCT
The DNA here is from genome assembly GCA_963573935.1 of Arctocebus calabarensis. NCBI lineage: Eukaryota > Metazoa > Chordata > Mammalia > Primates > Lorisidae > Arctocebus > Arctocebus calabarensis. Next base: position 6,742 of record CAUYON010005346.1, on the reverse strand, counting down.
CAAAAAAAAAAAATGTTTCTGGTGGAAATAACTTTTTCCCCTTAAAGGAAAAACAGCAGTATATATTTTTCCCCATTCTTTTAGATTTTCCTGAAAATAGATATTTGTATAATTATGTACCACCCACTAGGAGTCACTAGTTTACCATATCCTCACTGCAAGGAGCTTGTACCTACAATCCTATGTGCATGGCTGAATTGGTTGCCTCTTGGGGAAAGCAACACGTGGTTGCTTATTAAAATGCTTATTAAAGACTTATTAAAATGCCAATATATTTGCTGCCTCAAAAAGGACATGAAGTATATACCATATTTTTGGTCATTAACTGAATTTTGAAATTAGGCAATGACATTTACAATTTTAATGGCGTTTCCCTTCTAAGGCAAGCAACAGCATGTCACGTAAGTGTGGATTCATTTATCCATAACAAATTAAACTGAGTACTAACTTTGAAGAATTAGGGGCCCCACCGGTTTGAGACAAGTTCTCATTGAGTCTGAGGGCTTAGAAGATATTTAAGGCAACACCCTGGTGTACTTGCTCAGGACTAATGTTGGACAAAGGGTTTTAACTATTACAGTGAGTCTTACTGGAGAAGACCTCTAATGCAAACATCCTGAGTTTTCATATTTCTTCATTATGCTACTTTATAATAAGTAGTATTGAACAATAAATTATTGATATTTATTATGTAATATTTACTGATTTTTTTTTCAGACTATTGTTACTTAGGAAACATGTGGAAAAATTATGTATTTTTTTAAGTATGTTTTTAAAGATGAAATTTAGGGGCGGTGCCTGTGGCTCAGTGAATAGAGTGCCAGCCCCATATACCAAGGTGGTGGGTTCAAACCCGGCCCCTGCCAAACTCCAACAAATATAGCCAGGAATTGTGGTGGGCACCTGTAGTCCCAGCTAATCAGGAAGCTGAGGCAAGAGAATCACCTAAGCCCAAGAGCTGGAGGTTGCTGTGAGCTGTGACACTATGGCACTAAAAAAAAAAAAAAAGAAAAAAGATAAAATTTAGGGGTCAAAATTATTTTATTATTATGGAAGCAAAATTATTATGGAGGAGAGGTGGAAATTTAATTTTAGTTATAAATCCTGCTTTATATATAGTGCCACAGAAATTTATCTCTATCATAAATAAAGTTACAATCATCTGTCCTTGTGACTTGTAGTTTGCTCTGCTGTGGCTAATGCCATCTGATTAAAAATATACATTATGGCAGGGTAGAAATAGCTTTGGTTACAAAATGATAGAGAACAAAGCAAAGACATAAATTTACTACATCCAGTGGTACTTTATGACCCTAATAAGTCATCTTTAACTTTGACCTAAAGTTACTTGGAGAATAAATCATTCTAGTTTTTTCAACTTGTGGGTTTTGATATGTGGGCCTTTTCATTTACACAACAAAGAAATTCTGTCTAATCATCTATGTACTTTGAAGATGTATTATGCAATTCTAGTAAAACAACAGATTTGCCTGGGATAAAGTTTTATTCTTGCTTTAAAAATTGTCATGTATTCATTATGTTGTGAATTTCTAACAGCAAAACCATAGCTCCTACAAATTTAGGTTTATTGTAGATAGCTGTCATCCTTAATTATAATATTTTGAAGATGACTTTGTAATGTATCCTTAAAATTGCAACTATAAAAGATGGTAAAATAATATACTGATTTTATAAAAACATAAACTCTAATGGATACCATTAATCAGGGGTCCTCAAACTTTTTAAACAGAGGGCCAGTTCACTGTCCCTCAGATTGTTTGAGGGCTGGACTATAGTTGAAACAAACAAATAAACAAACAAAACTATGAATAAATTCCTATGTACACTGCACATATTTTATTTTGAAGTAAAAAAAGAAACAGGGGTGGCTCAAAGGAGTAGGGCACTAGCCCCATGTACCTGAGGTGGTGGGTTCCAACCCAGCCCCGGCCAAAAACTGCAAAAACAAACAAACAAACAAGCAAAAACTGGGAACAAATACAAATACAATATTTAAAATGAAAAAAAAAAAATCCCCCCATTCACACACAAAAAAGCCCTACTAACTGCAAAATAAAAAAAAATAGACCTCCTAACTTCAACAAAATAAAAAATTGGGTGGTGCCTGTGGCTCAAAAGAGTAGGGCTCCAGCCTTATATACTGGAGGTAGAGGGTTCAAACCCAGCCCCAGCCAAAAATTATTAAAAAAAGAAAATCCTAACTTGTTCTTACCTCAGTCCTCAGGCAGCAGCAGGCTCTGCACAGGCAAGCTCGTGACTCCTCTGATCAAGAGTCTCAGTCTCACTCCAGATTGAGAGGAGGAGTTGGAGAGTGTAGTGCACATTCCACACATGCACACTGCAACCTGGGACTAGTCTGCTGCTAAGCAGGATAGCAAAACACCTGGAGGGGAGAGACAGAGAGAAGGAGGGGAGTCTGAGAGTGCAGCACACATTCCACACATGCACACTGCAGCCCTGGACAAGTTGGCTGCTAAGCAGGACAGGAACCAGTGGCAAAAACACCCAGAAGGCCAGATAAATGTCCTCGGTGGGCCACATGTGGCCCGTGGGTTGTAGTTTGAGGATCCCTGCCATAAATGTTATGTTTATAACTTATAGTAATGAATGGCATCTAGTCAAATATGGATATGTACTCCCTCTCTAACTCTTCACAACAGGATGGGCATCCTTGGTAACAAACCCTTGGCCACCAAATATTCTACATTGTACTTTGTAGAATATCATTTACTTCTGTTCCTTTTCCTTAATTTCCACTATAGCAATTCTTTTTTTATTACTTTTAGTTAGTAACCATTTTCACAATTCATGGAACAAATGGATTTAATTTTTTGTATATCATTTACAGGTATTTTAATTGATATATATGTACAAATATTCTATATTCACAGGACATTATTACCTGTAGGTAAGGTACATTTTGGGTAAACGATGTCTTAAAATAGATCATTGAAAGTTGAAATTTGGTTTACCTGCATGCTATTTTTCCTGCTTTTTTGTTTTGTTGCTATGCTTGGGAAACTTCAAATATATGGTGAAGTTTATTTGCCTTAGGTAATTGTCCTGGCTAGTGTTCTAACTCCAAGTAAAATACATGGCAGATGGGAATAATAAAAATGTGTAGTTGAAATTGTATTAATCTTGTTTTCTATTTTCTGTGTTTTCTGATGCTTTGACATCTGGAACTTTGTTGACCCTGGAGGGACTGCTCCTCCCAGGGAAATCTAATTCTTAGAAATAAGGAACCTCTTGCCTGGAATGAGACTTGGAAATGCAAACAAGCCCACCAGCGCCCACCATCACCTCCCTACTGATGGCCCTCCTGCTCCATCACTATCCCCCTGCCCCACTCCCCCTACTACCTGGAATCAGACACCTGAAAATAGCCTTTATGTTATTTAAACTAGCCAATCCTAAACCCACTTACCCTGCCTTGCCTTGTTTTTCCCTTGCAGACCATAATAAAGGCTCTGGCCACACTGTCCCCTCCCTCCCTCCCTCTGTGGCCCTGTGTGTGATGTGGCATGCCCTCTCCTCTCAGGAACCATGAGTACAAACTCTCTTTTCCATGGTAGTTGTCTCTTACCCTTTTGCCTCACCATACCTAATAAAGCTCAGCATTTTAAAGTAGAAGAGATTAACGCTTTTTAAAAATTTTACCTTCATTGAGTACTTTATGACAAGGACTGTGGTAAATGTGGTTTACTGTAGGATCTCACCAAGTCCTCCTGGCTATGTGAGGTGAATAAATGCTATTCTTACCTTCACTTTTCAAATGAAGGGATGGAGACTATGAGATGTTAGAAACCTGCCCACAGTGTCACAATAAGGAAATTGTGGAGCAGAGTTTAGAACTCGAGTTTATACGCTTAGCAACCAAGTCAATTATGCTTCCTGTGCCTTGGCTGCACTCTCTAAAAAATTGATAAAAGCAAATCTATCCTTTTTTTTTTTCCATTCATGCTTTTCATATGTTGAATGATTCCTTTCCTTTTCTTTTTTTCCTTTCTTTTTTGAGACAGAATTCACTCTGTTGCCCAGGGTAGAGTGCAGTGGTATCAGCCTAGCTCACTGCAACCTCAAATTCCTGGGTTCAAGTGATCCTTTTGCCTCAGCCTTCTGAGTAGCTGGGACTACAGGCACCTGGCATGACGTCCAGCTGTTTTGATTTTTAGTAGAGATGGGGTCTGGCTCTTGCTGAGGCTGGTCTCGAACTCCTGCCTTGGCCTCCCAGAGTACTAGAATTATAGGGGTGAGCCACTGTGTCTGGCTGAGTCTTTTCATAATATAAGTGCAAGCTTGAAAAGAAAACATAGAAATTTCTACTCTATAAATAGGGGGCTCCACATTTTTTTATTTATATAACAATGTGCAATTAAGTGGAGCACAAAAACTACTTCAACATATCTGAAAGACTGCAAAACATGGAAGTCACAATTTCTGAAGACAATATCACAAACATATAAGTGAATGCATAAAAATAATTAAAAGGCAGAAGGTCTTGTTTCAAGGAACAATTACTCCAGGAAATGAAATTTTAGCAAAAGAAATATTTTTCTATCCTTTTTGATCATTCTTCTTGTTTATAGTTGTTTGTTAGAATTTTGTGCATACCAGATACATTTTGAAAACTGGCTTTAAAGAGGTGATTTACGATTTAGTACATTTGGTTTTTCCAGCCATGAAATATAGCTAATGTTGTTAACTTTATATCTCATACTTATATTAGGTGTTTTTTGACTGTCAACACGACTTAGGAACCAATGATTTAATAGAAGCACAACTCAGTTGACATTGGAAAGCCTTGACCACAGAGTACATAGGCAGCGTTAACCTGAGCTGTGAAGCTGCATTCCTGGTTCATGTGCAAAATCCTCACCAAGGATTTTAGGAATTATTGATAGTGAGATGAAGACGCATTCCTATGACCACGTCTACCTCAGGTGTATTCCTTCCTTGTACAGTTTCTGTCTGCACTACGGTCAACCACGATGTGAAATTCATCCCATTTCTGGTTTCACTGTATGTGATACTCAGATACCTACAAAGCAGATGTGAATAGATTTTGCTTTACCCACCACTCAGAGCTGATGTGAAGTGACAGAGTAGGACATGCGTGGCACAACCAGAGACAGTGTCCATGAAACATGGACTTCTTCACATGCCTTGTGTCTGCATGGCCGCTTCAGGCTTCTTCACCTCATAACCTTAGTTTGTGCCATCAAATCACTGCACAAAGACTCCATCCCCTTTCCCTGCCCCAGTCTCTTCTAGCCTCTCCCCTTTCTTTGGAAATAAAAACAATGAATCTTTATTAATTTCCTACATAACAGTGAGACCATTCTTCTTTGCTGCCTTTGGGCTCCACCCCTCTTCCATCATCAACCTCACTTTTCCTTCTTAAGATATCTTAAGATAGGGGAGGGGGCGGAGCAAGATGGCTGACTGGAAGCAGCTTCTGAAAAAGGCTCCTGTCCAAAAGGGAAGATAACCTCCAGAAACTGTGCAATTAAGCTGAATACTGGGTGCCCAGCTGAGAGAGAGAAGTGATTTCTTCGGGTCACCTCTGCTGAGACTGGCTGCAACCCTAAGAAAGCAAGTTTCAGGTACAAAATTCATCTGAAAGGAAGTGTGTCTGTCCCCTCCCTCAAGAAAGCTCTGAGTTTCTTGCTTTTCTGTTTCCTTTCTTTTTTTTCTCCTCTTTTGCTCCTGAGGTTTTCTACAGACAAGTGGTGAACTGTGGACCTCTTGTCTCATCCCACAGAAGAGTGCTGGAAATGAGGTGTGCTTCCCCTGAGCACCCCAGTGTGACTCTGAAAACTCCATTGCTAGGCAGAAAAACTGAACTAAAGTTTTCCCCACCATTCTGAACTTACTGTACACCCTTCCCCCCTTGCCTGACGAACCAGAAGCCTAACCCTTGCTGAGACTGAGGGAGGAGGTCCCTGAGCAGCACCCCCATCCCCGCCAACCAGAACAAGCGCCACACCAGGAAAAGACTGGGGGGGGGGCTCCGCAGTGAGCTTCTCTCCCCTCCAGCCAGGGAAGCTGCAGGCGAGTGCCTGGCCCTATGCCCCATGCTTGCCGGGCTTCTGCAAGCCTACCGTCTGATAGAAACTCTGACATCGACCACCAGACCTCCACAGGTCTGCCCCTGGACAGGAATTCCTCCCCCAGCAACCGCTAGGCCTCCGCCTGGCACCTGCAGGGACCCTGCAGGTCCACTCCTGGCCAGTAAATCCCCTGGCAACTGTGCAGCTCTGCACCCCAAGCCTGCTGGGCTTCTGCAGGCCTGCTGTCTGCTAGAAACTCTGCTGGCAACTGCCAGGCCTCCACAGGTCTGTCCCCGGCCAGGAACTCCCCTGGCAACTGCGCAGGCCACTGCCTGGCATCCGCAGGACCCCTGTAGGCCGGCCCTTGGCCAGTAAATCCCCTGGCGACCATGCGGCCCTGCACCCCAAGCCTATAGGGCTTCTGCAGGCCTGCCTTCTGCCAGGAACACCACCTGTAACCGCCAGGCCTCTGCAGGCCCATCCCCCTGCCAGGAATTCCTTCAGCAGTAAATCCCCTGGCGACTGTTTGGCCCTGTACCCCAAGCCTACAGGGCTTTCTCAGGAACACCTTCTGTCAGAAACTCTGCCTGCAACCGTCAGGGCTCTGCAGGGTGGCCCACGGCCAGGAACTCCCTCAGAAACTACCTGGCCAGGCGCCTATGCTTGCC
>CAUYON010005345.1:0-14016 GCA_963573935.1 Arctocebus calabarensis | reverse complement strand
GAAAGAAAGAAAGAAAGAAAGAAAGAAAGAAAGAAAGAAAGAAAGAAAGAAAGAAAGAATGCTTTTCAACCCTGTATTTGCCATCCTCTTAATGCCTCACACTTTCAGTAAAAGGCTGCTACAACTGAGTTTGGGATTAGTGCTATGTTAAGGGAGTAGGTCCACTGCAACATTGAGTCAAGTTTGAAACAAGTGAAAAGTATATTATAGATCAAGGATATCACAGACTCAAGAAATCAAAGACAGAAGTGAGTAGGAGAAATGTAGATTCCTCAATATCTAATGATTCCTTCTGAAAATCTTGAAGGACCCAAACTTCCCACTACACATGGGTGAACATTTGAGTGAGTTTATTTAAAAATCTTGAAAGACAGGTTAACCTCAGTGCATCAAAGACTTTGATTTAATCTAGGTGACTGTATTAATTTACTTTCATAATAGGGTATGTTTACTGAATGTCAGAACCAAAATTACAACTTTATATTACTAACTTTAATCTAGGTCTCTATCCTTTGTCATGTATTTAGAAGTAAAGAGGAAAACAATTTTATTGTTTGCGCATTTTGAAATAAGAATGTCTATAAATTAGAAATGTATAAAAGTCATAGATGCAAGCTTCTGAATTTTAAAGTATTTTTCACAATAATTATATTGTTGTGATAGCAATTTTCTGAAAAATCTAGCCACTTTCCATATTTCTTAGTAGTCATTTATATGAAAAGCTGAAGTTTCTCTGCCAAATAGTAGCCAGAAAATGGAGCACTCTCTCCCACTTCATTCCTGTTTCCTAGCTCAAAAGCACTCACAATATTTTACATGTTGATAGTTGCAGGAAAAGAATGTATAAATTTGGTGACATGGCAAGATTTACTAGTTATGGAAATGTTGACCTCAGAGGAGGAAATGATTGATAAAAATATGATAGTAGTTAGCACGATGACAAAGGAGACAGGTTAAAAAAAGCAAAGCTAATAAATTTCGCTCTTCCTTTTCCAATTCCCTTCATTATATAGTTGAGAGGAGGAATTGCTATTCATATTGATTGCTATAGCGGTTTCCAAAAAAACAATACACAGCTAATATGCCTTAATAAAGAGGATCCATTTATAAACAAGCCTGGGAGATGCCGGCTTTTTTGTTTTTTTATTCCTGCAAAACAACTCAGAGTGTTGAATGGTATGTCATATGTGAATCTCCAATGGGAAAGATAGGATGCTGTATTTTTCAAATTTATGAGAAAACCCTTGTACACTGTGCATCTATCACGTAAGTTTTGACACTTAACCACTTTTCTTCTTGCTAATTGTCAAATATCTGTTTTTGTGAAAAGCCCAAAATATCAATTGTTGTACCACCTCCTTTCATGATATTTCTTGGCTGATATTTCAGGCAATACTTTTGCTCCCCATTCTATATCAAATTAATTTTCTGTCACTTAATATTAACGTGAATTTACAGAGTCATAATTTTCCTTGTTATCATATGTGATAGTTAATATTAGATGTCAACTTGACTGGATTAAGGAATATTTAAAGAACTCATACAGCACTATTTTTGGATATGTCTGTGAGGGTGTTTCCAGAAGAGATTGGCATCTGAGTCTGAGTGGATAGAGTTGGGGAAGATCTGCTTTCAATTAGGATGCACATGATCAAATCTGCTGGTGGCCCAGATAGAACAAAAACAGAGGAAAGGCCTACTTGTCTCTCTCTTTCTCCTGGAGCTAGGACATACTCTTCTTCTCCTGCTCTTCAACATCAGAACAAGCTCTCAAACTTTTAGACTCCAGTAGCTCCCCGGGTTTTCAGACTTTCAAATATGGACTGAATCATGCTACCAGTATTTGGGGCTCCAGTTTTCAGATGGCCTGTTGTAAAGCTTCTCAGCCTTCATAATCACATCTATTCTCTTACTAAGTTCTCTCTTATGAATCTATATATATTTTTATTGTTTTTGTCTCTTTGGAGAACACTTACTAATACAACATGTCATTAATATTTTTAAACACAAAATTTCAAGAGAAATATGCCTTTAGTCTTCAATTTTCTGGCTATCTATGATGGTAGCTATTAATGTTTAGTTATATGCAAATCCATATATTTAATTTTAAACTGTATTGCCAGTTTACTTATCATAAGCTTAACATTTTAAGTACTTGATCTTTATTCCTCTCTCATTTGTTTGTAGCATCCAACATGTCTTAAAGCAACATTTTCTGTATGGGGACGGGAATAAGATCTTTTCAAAACCTTTGTGTATATGAAAATACTTCCATTGTATCATTGTTAGTTCATATATTAGTTCTCTTTGTCTATTTTAGAAAATTACCACAAACTTAGTGGTTTCAAAACAATGGAAATCTAGTTCTCATCATTCTGAATGCTGAGAATCCCAAGATCAAGATGCTGAAAGATTCAGAGTCTGGTGAGAGCTTGTACTCTAGCTTATATATACTTCTTTCTTGCTATGTCCTCACATGATGGAAGGAGTGAGCTAGCTCTCTGGGGTCTGTTTTATAAGGGCACTAATCTCATACTTGAGAGATCTATTGTCATGACCTTTTCACCTCCCAAAGCACCCCTCCCCTTTAATAGCATCACCTTGAGAAGCAGAATTTCAACACAGGAATTTTGGCAGTACACAAACATCCAGACCATATCAAGCCCTTTGTACACATTGCTTTTCTTGGGAATGCTAAGTTTCTTTTGTTTCACCTAAACTATAATTTATTCTTCATTTCTAAGTTTAAATAAAATTTCCCTTAAGAAGTTTTTATGGAAATAATTCTTCGTTTGTATAGAACCAGAAAAAAATCCATAAAGCCAAGGCAATTCTTAGTAACAAAAACAAAGCCAGAGGCATCAGCATACCAGATGTTAGGCTGTACTACAAGACCATAGTGATCAAAACAGCATGGTATTGGCACAAAAATAGAAACAGACATTTGGAACTGAATAGAAAACCAGGAGATGAAACTAACATCTTGCAGCCACCTAATCTTTGATAAACCAAACAAGAACATATACTGGGGGAAAGAATTCTCATTCAATAAATGGTGCTGGGAGAACTGGATAGCCACATGTAAAGGACTTAAACGGGACCCACACCTTCCTCCACTCACAAAAATTGATTCAAGATGGATAAAAGACCTAAATCTAAGGCACAAAACAATAAAAATCCTCAAAGAAAGTATAGGGAAAACACTTGAAGATATTGGCCAGGGGAAAGACTTTATGAAGAAGACTTCCATGGCAATTGCAACATCAACAAAAATAAACAAATGGGACTTAATAACTGAATAACTTCTATACAGCTAAGTAGACAACAACCAAAGCAAATAGACAACCTACCCAATGGGAAAGGATATTTCCGTATGTTTAATTGGACAAGAGCTTGATAACTAGGATCTACAAAGAACTCAAATCAATCAACATAAAAAGAGCCAACAATCCCTATGTCACTGGGCAAGAAAAATGAATAGAACCTTCTTTAAAGAAGACAGATGAATGGCTAACAAACATATGAAAAAATGCTCATTGTCCCTAATTATCAGAGAAATGCAAATCAAACCACCCTGAGATATCATCCAACCCCAGTGAGAATTCCCCACATCACAAAATCTCAAAACTACAGATGCTGGTGCGAATGTGGAGGTAAGGAAACAGTTTTACACAGCTGGCGAGATTGCAAACTAATAAAACCCTTTTGGAAGGAATTATGGAGAACCCTCAAAGAACTCAAACTAGACCTTCCATTTGACCCTACATTCCCATTATTAGGCATCTACCCAGAAAAAAAAAATCCTTTTACTATAAGAACACTTGCACTAGACTATTTATTGTTGCTCAATTTAAAATTGTCAAAATATGCAAACAGCCTATGTTAGAAGACGAGCTTGGATTGGCTGATGGGGAAGTAGGATGGACAAAGGATGCAAGCAACTGTGTGATTGAGGGAGGAGCTGAATGTGGTAGAGTTGGAACTGGAATTATTCCAGTTTCGGAACTCGTGGCTGCTTGTCTGCAGGGGGTGGGGTGGGGGGATTTTGTCTGCTGGGTCAAATAGATTTAGTTCAGAGAGATAGAAAGTAGAAGAGCCCTTTGCCACAGGAATTTTGGAATCACCTGAACATAAATTAGGCTTGGTTCTAAGATAGGAGAAGCCCTGAACATAGGGGACCTCACTCCATTTTGCCAAGGTGCTCACAATAGTTATAATAAGTCTCAGATTAAAGAAAAATCAAATGAACCATAGCTTAGCCAGATACTTTGGTTGTCTAGCTTGTAAAGTGGCCAAACCTGGGTAGAAAGTTTAATTAATTTTTTTGGTTTTAAGTCTAATCCTAGTTCTACCAGGTGGTGTAATGAGCACCCCCAAGGGGGAGTTAGGTGGGATAGAATAGCCTGCACCCATGGTGATTTGGTGCAGAAATAAAGCATAAGCAGAGTCACGTGAGGACCAGGACAAAGGGCGGATGTCTCTGCTTCTTTGAAGCTGGCAGGAAAAAGAGAACACAGATCAGGATAACTATACCTAAATCTGTGTCAGACCCTTGGGGCTGGGGATAGCTTTAGATCTGGCACTAGGGATTTTTGTGTGAGCTGTGGAAGCCTTGAGCTAGGCCACGCAAGGTCAATCGGAATAGGGAACTCAAGCCTCGAGAAATGGGTGAATTGCCAGAAATGTAAGCAACCCAGCCCACGATTTGGGAAAACTCACTCCCATAGGGTTAGTCACCAAGTTTAGATGAGGCCAGTTTGAGTGCTGGTTATAGCACCTTGGCAAATGGACACAAGTCAATATGGTGGTGAATGCCGGGAGTGTGAGAAGATAGGGAGAGTCCTCAGGAGCTAAAACCCCATGGAAGGGGTAAAAGCTATCTTTTGGAGCTTTTCCTAATTATATCCCGCTTCTGACACCAGCTGAAAAGGTGGCAATTGACCAGCAGAGATATTGCAGACCACCAAGGCTTATACGAAAGGTATTTATTGGTGAAGGATGCCGCAGAGCAGCACCATGGAGGAGAGAAAAAAGAAAAGCTCACCCTTATGTAGAGTCAGTTAGGGGAGGTGATGGGATGGTAGGATAGCCAATAAGGCGTTACTGCTCTGGCAAGAAGAGCTGTTGGGGGTGGGCCATAAGTTTGAAATTTTCATTGGGTGATTAGGATAGGGAGATGAAGTAAGTTTTTCAATTACCTAACAGCTTAAATGTCCACCAACCCAGGAATGGATTAATAAGCTATGGTATATGTATACCTTGGAATACTGTTTAGTTACTTAAAAAAATGGAGACTTTACATCTTTTCTATTAGGATGGAAGTGGAACACATTATTCTTAGTAAAGCATCACAAGAATGGAAAATCAAGAATCCTTATGTACTCAATTCTTATATGAGGACAATTATTGACTTAATGCATGGTGGGGGTGGGGGATGGGGAGAGCACGGCAAGGGAAGGAGGGAGGGGATGGGGGCTCACAGTGTTTGGTATACCTTTTGGGGGCAGGACACAATTTTAAGACGGTATTTAACTAACAAATGCAGTCAATGTAACCTGGTTCTTTGTACCCTCAATGAATCCCCAACAATAAAAAAAAAAAAAGTTTTTCTGAATTCCCTAATAGTGAGCAATATGCTTTTCCTATATATACCTAGAACACCTCAGACTTACCTGATCACAGCATGTATAGTACTAAGTTATAATGGTTTGCCTCTTCCATCAGAGAGCAGCTTTAGGAAATAGATTATGATTTGTTCCCATTGTATCGTCAAAACCTAGCATAGTACTTAGCATTAGTAAGCATTTGATAAGAATTTGTTGAATTGGGGGGAGACCAGGATGGTGGATGAGAAATGTCACAAACCAGTGTGGCAAAAGGGAGTGAACCAGAGTGGAATGGGTGGGGAATGAGGAAAATACAGCACAAGAGAAGACACAGAGACAAAGGATGGGATAGGGAAGACTGACTGAGCTGATGGTTGCAGCCAGAACCAAAACACAAAATCAGCTTTATTTTATAGTATCTGTACAGGGTTGTCCAGGGGGAAGTAGCATAGACAATATGGGGAAATAGCATAAACAAAAGACGTAGTTTTGGTCCTACAGTACAATAGGAGAATGTAAATGACTTTAATAAAGACAAATTATCTTGCTAATTGTTTTTACTCAACTTCATTAACATATGACAGAAGCAAGAAGGGAAAGATCATGAGGATCCCAGAATAGTTAACAAAACAAAGGAAGAACTATGTGACTTAGTGGTTACTACTTAACTCTGTTAGCATATGACAAGGAGAGGGAAGGGAAAGATTACAGGGATCTTTGCATAGTAAACAAGACAAAGAAAGAGCTATATGACTTCTGGTAGAGGGAGCATGAAGAAAGAAATATGGCTGTTTTGGGAATGGTGGAGAAGCATTTTGGGGCTCATTCCCTGAATGTTCCCCAGGCTGTGAGAGCCCTGCCATCTCACAGCCCACTCTCCACAGAGAAACAACTTCTTTGCAACCAGTTGCAGTTAGATTGAGGAGAAAAGACTCCAGGCATCCCTGGCTTGTGGGCTCTGCCCAGAAACATTCCTTTGGGGATGCAGGGAGGCACTGGGAGACTTCTGGACTCCAAGAGGAAGATGAAAGCAATGGTTAGGTGTCAAGTTTTTGTGTTCAGGCTGATGGTCTGGTGGCTGCAGCTACACCAGCATTGAGAGTCTGCAGACAGAGAAGCCCTTCCATGCAAGTTGTTTTGTTTTGTTTGGACTTGGGCACTCAGTTACCTTGGCCGACCTTGGGCAAGTAAGCAAATGACTTTCAGTTGTGCCCAGAGGTTGTGACTGAGCCACTGGGCTGGAAAAGCACTTTCATTGTTTGGCTGTGGGCCTTGCGCAGCCATTGTGAGAGAGCTGCCCTGCAGGCTTGGCCCTCAGTGTCTCAGAGTGAGGCCTGTGCTGGGAGACCTTGGGCAACTGAACAAGTGAATTTGAAGAGCGCCCAAAGGCTGGTGCTGAGATGCCGGGGAAGAACAGACATTTGTGTGGGGTGTACAATGGTGTATAGCAAGGTTGATTCTGGTGTGCCTGTTAAGCAGGAAGCCACTTTAGGAAAGATCTGAGTGACACATGCTTTTCTGGGAAAGCCTCTGTTTAGCTAAGGGTCATGGTTTGGAAAGGTCGAGTCATATCTATTAAGTGGGCTGAGGAGAGATTCAGGTTCCGAACCCTGTTGGGTTTGAGGGCAAAAAAGTCAGCAGAGACCTCTAGCCTCCATCTTATACAGCTGTTTCAGCATTGTGATTAGCATCTCATAGCCTGGAAGACCACCTGTTAACATTCAGCAAGATATATGTGTGTGTGTGTGTGTGTGTATACACATAATATACATAATATATAAGAATATGTGTTTGTGTGTGTGTGTGTGTATTCCATGTTTTTTTAAATTCAACTCCCCCCACCCTGGATTATTCTTTTCCTTTTTTCCTTCATTTTTCTGATGTAAATACATTTTTTCATTGCTTCCTTCTTTAATAATAATATTTTTCCTAGTTTTTCTGTCCCTGTTATGTTTGTTCCCCCAATTTTATACTGTAAGATTTTTTGTTTGTTTTGGTTTGATTTATACTATATTTATTTTTCTTCTCTATTTGGTGGAGGTGGGGTTACTATGTTTACTCAGTCTGGCAAAGAGCTGCAGACCTCAAGGGAACCATCCAACCCAGTACACCCACAGGTTGAGGATTTTCATTGCTTCCTTCTTTAATAATAACATTTTTGCTAGTTTTTCTGCCCCTGTTATGTTTGTTCCCCCAATTTTATACTGTAAGATTTTTTGTTTGTTTTGGTTTGATTTATACTATTTTAATTTTTCTTTTCTATTTGGTGGAGGTGGGGTTACTATGTCTGCTCAGGCTGGTAAAGAGCTGCAGACCTCAAGAGAACCATCCAACCCAATACCCCTACAGGTTGCAATTTTTTAGGTGTGAGCCAATCAAATCTACTCCATACTGCTATTACTCCAGTCTCTTTCTTTCAGTGCCTTTCTTCTTTTTGTCAGTCTTCCCATTTATGCACCCCTTTCCTTTCTCTTTTTTATATTTTTAGTCTTTTTTGCCTTCTTACTCTTCAATATTCTCATCCTTTTAGTCCTCTACCAAAGGACACATCAAACCTTAGGTCAGAGGCATGGTTAACTTAAAGAGCAAGAGGAAGCAAATGGAAAAAGTATGGCAAGAAATCAGACAAAAGAAAACACTCATGAGAAAGAAACAGAAAAATCCTGGCAACCTGAAAAACCCGATAAGAGCAACCACCCACCTGCAAGGAACCATAAGGTAGCTACTGTAGAGGATTCCACCTATAAAGAAATGGTAGAAATGACAGAAGGGGAATTTCAAATTTGGATGATTAAACAATGAAAAAAGTCTTAAGAAAGTAGAAAATAACCAAAAGGAAATCCAAAAATAGGATCAAATAAGAGATTAATGATATGAATAGTATACAAAGGATATAGCAGAACTTAAGGAATTGAAGCAGTCATTTAGGGAACTTAAAGATGCAGTACAAAGTGTCATTAACAGACTAGGCCATGCAGAAGAAAGAATATCAGAAGTATAAGCTAAAGCTCTTGAGATAACTCAGGCACTCATAGAGTTGGGAAAAAAGAGAGAGAAAAGATAATGGATTATGAAATAGGATAAAGATAATAGGATTATGAAATAGCATAAAGCATGGAAACATACTAGTCAGAGGGGGGTGGAGCAAGATGGCTGACTGGAAGCAGCTTCTGAAAAAGGCTCCTGTCCAAAAGGGAAGATAACCTCCAGAAACTGCACAATTAAGCTGAATACTGGGAGCCCAGCCGAGAAAGAGAAGTGATTTCTGTGGGTCACCTCTGCTGAGACAGGCTGCAACCCCAAGAAAGCAAGCTTCAGGTACAAAATTCATCTGAAAACAAGAGTGTCTGTCCCCTCCCCCAAGAAAGTTCTGAGTTTCTTGTTTTTCTGTTTCCTTTCTTTTTTTTTCTCCTCTTTTGCTCCTGTGGGTTTTCTACAGACAAGCGGTGAACTGTGGACCTCTTCTCTCACCCCATAAAAGAGTGCTGTGGGAAGTGGGGTGTGCTTCCCCTGAGCACCTTGGTGCGACTCAGAAAACTCTATTTCTAGGCAGAAAAACTGAACTAAAGTTTTCCCCACCATTGTGAACTTACTGTACACCCTTCTCCCCTTACCTGATGAACCAGAAGCCTAATCCCCGCTGAGACTGAGGGAGGAGGTCCCTGAGCAGCGCCCTCAACCCTGCCTGCCAGAACAAGTGCCCCATGGGGAAAAGATTCTGGGGGGGCTGCGGCAAGCCTCCCTCCCTCTGGCCAAGGAAGCTGCAGGTGAGTGCCTGGCCTTGTGCCCCGTGCTTGCCGGATTTCTGCAGGCCCACCCACTGCTAGAAACTCTGACAGTGACCGCCAGACCTCCGTAGGTCTGCCCCCGGCCAGGAACTCCACCAACGACTGTGTGGGTCTCCACCTGGCACCCGCAGGGCCCCCGCAGGACCGCCGATGGCCAGTAAATCCCCTGGCGACCATGTGGCCCTGTGGCCCGAGCCTGTAGGTATTCTGCAGGCCTGCCTTCTGCCAGGAACACCACCTGCAACTGTCAGGCCTCTGCAGGTATGTCCCTTGGCCAGGAATTCCCCTGGCAGCTGCCTGGCCCTGTGCCCCGTGCTTGCCAGGCTTCTGCAGGTGCGTCGTCTGCTAGAAACTCTGATGGCAATCGCCAGTCCTCTGCAGGTCTGCCCCCAGCGAGGAACTCCCCCAGGGACTGTGTGGGCCTCAACTGGGCCCATGCAGGGCCCCCGCAGGCCCACCCCAGCAAGTAAATCCCCTGGCAATCATGTGGCCTTGTGCCCCAAGCCTCCATGGCTTCAACAGGCCTGCCTTCTGCCAGCAACACGGCCTACAACCACCAGGCCTCTGCAGGCCCCTCCCCCGGTAAGGAATTCTTCCAGCAGCTGCCTGGCCCTGCGCCCCATGCTTGCCAGGCTTCCACAGGCCCACCATCTGTTAGAAACTCTGCTGGTGACCGCCAGACCTCTGCAGGTCTGCCCCTAGACAGGAACTCCCCTGGCGACTGCGTGGGCCTCTGCCTGGCACCCGCAAGTCCCCTGCAGGTCTGCCCCTGGCCAGTAAATCCCCTGGCGACCATGCAGCCCTGTACCCCAAGTTTGCAGGGCTTTCACAGGTCCACCTTCTGCCAGGAACTGGGCCTGCAAACGTCAGGCCTCTGCAGGGCAGCCCACGGCCAGGAACCACCCCAGCAACGGCCTGGCCCTATGCCCATGCTTGCCGGGCTTCTGCAGGTCTGCCATCTGCTAGAGACTCTGTAGGTGACTGCCACACCCTGCAGGTCTGCCCCCAGCCAGGAATTCCCCCAGCGACCACGCAGGTTTCCGCCTGGCACCCGCAGGGCCCCTGCAGGCTCACCCCTGGCCAGTAAATACTCTGGTGAACATGTAGCCCTGGGGTGAACATGTAGCCCTGTGCCCGAGCCCCCAGGGCTTCCACAGACCTGCCTTATGCCAGTAACTCTGACTGCAACCACCAGGCCTCTGCAGGCCCACCCCAGGCAAGGAACTCCCCCGGTGACCACCTGGCCCTGTGCCCTGTGCTTGCCGGGCTTCTGGAGGCCTGCTGTCTGCTACAGACTCTGCCGGCAAATGCCAGGCCTACACAGATCTGCCCTAGGGCAGGAATTCCCCTGGCGATAGCGTGGGACTCCACCTGAGACCTGCAGGACCCCTGCAGGCCCACCCCTGGCCAGGGACAGTCCTGGCAACCACGCAGGCCTCCACCTGGCACCCAAGGGATTCTGCAGGCCAGCCTTCTCCCAGGGACTCCGCTGGTGACTGCCAAGCATCTGCAGGCCTGCCCCCAGCCAGGAACTCCTCGGACGACCACCTAGCCCTGCATCCCACACTTACCGGGCTTCTGTAGGTCTGCTTTCTGCCAGGGACTCTGCCCCTGAGTGTCAGGCCCCTGGCCAGGGTCACTCCCAGCGACTATGCAGGCCTCTGCCTGGCACCCATGGGACCTCTTCAGGCCAGCCTTCTTCCATGGACCACACTGGCGACTGCCAGGCTTGTCTGCAGGCCCACCACTGGCCAAAAACTTCCCGGACAACCGCACGGCCCTGTGCCCACCACTTGAAGGGTCAGACCCAATGGTGAAAAACAACCATGGGGCAGAATCAACAGAAAAATTGTTGCAATATGAATAATCAGAGGAGATCAATCCCTCCAAGTAACAACAAGGCAGACACAGCACAAGGTCTCCTGCGTAGGGAAATGGCTGAGATGTCTGAAATTGAATTCAGAATCTGGATTGCAAATAAGATTAGTGGAATGGAGGAAAAGATGGAATAAGAATTTCAAGCAGTAATTCAAAAGATGACCCAAATGATGTCTCAAGAATTCATTGAACTCAAAGACAAAATGACCAAAGATTTTGACACATTGTGACAAAAAGTTGTAGCCCTTAAAGATCTGAGAAATTCAGTAGAACCCCTCAGTAACAGAATGGATCAGGCAGAGGAGAGGATTTCTGACATGGAAGACAAAGCTTTCAAATGCTCTCAAACCTCCAAACATCAAGAGAAATGGAAGGCTAAAACAGATCACTCTCTCAGAGAGCTCTTGGATAACTCAAAGAAAATCATATTCACCTCATAGGGATTCCTGAAAGCGATAAAGCAACTTCACAAGACACAGAATCTCTTATTCATGAGATTACGAAAGAGAACTTTCCACACATGCCAAGAGATACTGAAATTCAGATAGCAGACAGTTTCAGAACCCGAGCACAACTCAACACAAATAAGACATCCCTCAGGCACATCATAATTAAGTTCACTAAAGTAAATATGAAGGAGAAAATTTTGAAAGCAACCAGACGCAATAAATTGATAACCTACAAGGGGAAGAATATTAGAATAACTGCAGATCTCTCTGATCAAACCTTTCAAGCTAGAAGAGAATGGTCATCAACTTTTAATCTCATAAAACAAAATTACTTACAACCCAGGATCCTGTATCCAGCCAAACTGAGTTTCATTTACGATGGAGAAATTAAATACTTTAATGACATCTACATGTTGAAGAAATTTGCTATAACCAAACCAGCTCTCCACGATATTCTCAGACTTATCCTCCATAATGACCAGCATAATCCTCCAATGCAAAAGTAAACTGATCCAGAAACTTTTTATCAAATTCCAATTTCCACAACAATGAAAGGATTAAAAATGTCCACTAGATTTTCTAAAGATTTATTAATATTTTCCATTAATGTGAATGGTTTAAATTGTTGTCTAAAGAGGAATAGATTGGCTGACTGGATACAAAAACTCAGGCCAGATATGTACTGAATACAAGAATCTCATCTTACCTTAAAAGAAAAATTTAGACTCAAGGTGAAGGGATTGTCATCTATATTCCAGACAAATGGAAAACAGAAAAAAGCAGGTGTTGCCATTTTATTTGCAGATATAACAGGCTTTAAACTGGCCAAAGTAAGGAAGGATAAAAATGGACATTTCATATTTGTTAAAGGTACTATTCAATATGATGATATTTCAATTATTAATATTTATGCAACCAACCGGAATGCACCTCAATTTTTTAATTTTTTTTTTCATTGAATTATAGCTGTGTACATTAGTTCAATCATTGGGTATAGTGTGCGGGTTTCAAATGCAATCTGAGATATTTTTATCAACCTGATTGACATAACGTTCATGAGGTTTTCTCATTTACTATGTGAAAACATTTTTGATCCGTATTTAGAAGTTTTCTCCTGATCCTTCAAATTTGTATCACACCTGTGATCTCACCCTTTGTCCTATCTCCCCCCAATCTCTCCCTCCCCTTCCGTCGCTCTCCCCTTTCCCCATCTTCCTGTGCAATAAATGGGTTGTAGCCTTCACTTGAATGATAAACAATTTGTCTCATATTAGGTGTGTATACATTGGATACTTTTTCTTCCATTCTAGAGATACTTTGCTAAGGAGAACATGTTTCAGCTCCATCCATGTAAATATGAAACAGGAAAAGTCACCATCTTTCTTTAAGACTGCATAATATTACATGGTATTCATGTACCACAGTTTATTAATGCATTTCTGTATTGATGGGCTCTTGGGCTTCTTCCATGACTTAGGAATTATGGATTGGGCTGCAATAAACAATCTGGTACAGATATCTTTGTTGTTCTGTGATTTTTGGTCATCTGGGTACATACCCAGTAAAGGAATTATAGGGTCAAAAGGCAAGTCTATTTTTAGATCTTTGAGTATTCTTCAAACGTCTTTCCAAAATGGATGTATTAGTTTGCATTCCCACCAGCAATGTAGAAGTGTTCCCTTTTCTCCACATCCACCCCCACATCTCTGGTTTTGGGATTTCATCATGTGGGCTAATCTTACTGGAGTTAGATGATATCTCAAGGTAGTTTTGATTTGTGTTTCTCTGATGATTAAGGATAATGAGTATTTCTTCATGTGCTTGAAGGCCGTGTGCTTGTCTTCTTTAGAGAAGTTTCTTTTCAGATCTTTTGCCCATCCTGAAATGGGATCTCTTGTTCTTTTCTAGCAAATATGTTGGAGTTCTCTGTGTATTCTGGTTATTAAGCCTTTGTCAGAGGAATAACTTGCAAATATTTTTTCCCATTCTGAAGGCTGTCTGATAGCGATATTTACTATGTTCTTTGCGGTGCAGAAGCTTTTTAGTTTCATCAGATCCCAGTCGTGTATTTTTGATACTGCTTCCATTGCTTTGGGGGCCTCCTCATGAAGTATTCGCCCAGGTCAATACTTTCAAGAGTGTTCCCTGCACTTTCTTCTAGAATTTTTATAGTTTCATGTCTTATGTTTAAATCTTTAATCCAGTGTGAGTCTATCTTTGTTAATGGTGAAAAGTGTGGGTTCAATTTCAGTCTTCTACAGGTCACCAGCCAGGTTTCCCAGCACCATTTGTTGA
>CAUYON010005343.1:0-86329 GCA_963573935.1 Arctocebus calabarensis | reverse complement strand
AGTAGAAGACAAGAGAACAGGAAAGGGGTCTTCCCAAGTTGGGGTCAGGGAAGGTGAATTAGAGGGAAGAGTTTTGATCATGACTAGATCTCCAGAAGGGTAAAGTTCCTGTTTTAGTTAGTATGTCCCTCCCCAAATGGGGCAAAGGACATTCGTATTTGTTAACAAGAGTTCCACTGCAAAATTCCACATAAGTCCTCCAAGAATTTTGTCCCTATCTATAATGATTCCAAACTGTTACGAGGTCTGATAAATTGCAGTTACCCTTCTTTCAGACCATGGAAAAAAATGTCCATAGTAGGAGCATTTAATTGTTGATCCTCAAGGAAGGAAATTTATAATTATTGCCCAGTTTACTCTTGGTACCAAGGTACTCAGAGACTGTGTCTTTGAAATATCCCTGCCCAAACAGTTAAAAATAAATTAACAGGCCTGCCCATTCCAGGAATGGTCCCTAAAATGACAATTTTCTTTTCTCCATGTCTAATGATTATTTTTTCAAAAAGTTTCTTTGAAAAATGACTTTTTTTTTTTTTTTTGGCTAATGAAATGCATAATCTGTGCATAAACAAGGCTGCGGTTTAGCAGGTTGTTTTGTTCGGCTTTCCAACTGAAAGTAAACAGGATGCTTGGCTTAATTTCCCCAATTTTTCTTCATTTACAGTCATGCCCCATTCCGTCATCCCTCGGAGCGCAAGGCAAATTTAGATAGAGCCGCCTGGATGTGGTCATACCAAGCAAAAAAATGCTTCTGCTCCTTGAATTTATCCCAGAATTCAAAAGAGGAAAAAGTTAAAGAAAAGGCACACTTTACTATGTGGAATCATTACCTGTGGGTTGACACAGACGTAACACCGAAGGCACATTCCAGAAAGTGGTGACGCAGAGTAGTCAGGTACAGAGAAGTCCCAGGGTGAATCCCAGAGAAACATGGAGAGGGGAATGGAGGAGTGCCTTTTGGATACTGCCGATTAGACAACTATTCTGAATTTACAAGAAATAGGCTTTCTTTGCTTGCAGATTGATTACAAAAATTAAGAAATTTCTGACTTTATTGTAGTTTTAGTGCAGGAACATCTTTACTGTACCTGAATCTTGACTAGTGTGTGTTGGTAGAAAGGCATCTTGGCAGGATGTCAGTGCTTTCCTAAAGCAAAATCTGTGATCATTGCCTTAATCTTACAAATAACTGGATCAGTAGAAGTGTAATCTTGAGATTGTTTCTAAATTAGCTATATTCCTTGGATAAATATGATTTTTATTTGTTTTTAAGCTTTTCCACACATATAAACTTCACTGGTGAAGAATAATTAGAAAGTCCTATCTCTTGAATGGTGAGGTAGGGTAAGAGGTCATTGTTATATAGCTCTTTTTATATCATCAGTATATTTTATAAGTTCTTCTTGATACCCACTCTACCTAATAACTTATTATTTTTTTTAAAATTTCAGGTACATGTAACCAGATCTATCCAATATTTAATGCAAAACATAAAACAAATCAAGAAAATAATATTAGTATAAGCAATTATCTCTCTCAAATTTTAAGTTCTTTGTTCATTAAAAAAAAGAAAACTTTAAAATTATTGTATTTGTTCATGGTGTACCAAGTCAGATTTGCTACATTAATATATTTCAGTGTGAAGTCTGAGTCTTCAGTACATCTGTCCTTTGCCCTTTCTTTATACTCTTTTTTCTAAAAGATAATGCAATTTTTCTCCCCAGTGGCATAAATGAACAGTCCAAAAATACGTTCTCCTTCTTAGAGTTGGCAAACACGGTGCAGACCACTGTCTGGACATGGCCAACATCACGGCCATCAGCCTTCAACTGGCCTGCCCATTTTACCTCGGGAATGTCTGCAGACTTGTTTAGCATATCTTAAAATTCAAAAGTGATGTGGGAGTGGAGAGGCTCCCCAAAACAAAAAGGCTTTAAATTTTTCCGTCCTTGTCTTATGCCAAACTTCTTATTTGTGTGCTTAGACAGAATATGAGAAGAAAAAATAAAAGAGAGGCTACGGAGATATTTGTGCGATGTGTACAAGTCCACTCATACCCAGATGCATTTCTGGAGAGCAGAACTTACAGGATGCCACATTTCATCTGTCAGTAAGAACATCTGTCAGCAAGAAAGAATCATTTCACTTTTAAAGTTTTGTGCCCCGAAGGTTAGCCAGTGCAATTAAGCCCTGGGTGAAAATTGAGTAAGCCAAAGATTTGAACCCATTCAAATGAAAAAAAAAAAGAAGAAGAAGAAGAAAGAAAGAAGAAAAGCACCTTGATTCTTTCAACTATGGGTCAAGTTCTGGGTCTTAGATGAAGTCCCTATCCTAACCTTTTTGCACAATGCTCCTATGTGGTCAACGAAATCCAAAAAAAGTGTCCAATTTCTTACAATGCTTTAGGCATCCAGGTCTGGGTAGATTAACTTTCCATTCATGAAATGTTTCATTCAGGTGTTCAGGAATATTGCAGGAAAAATAAATGAAAACTTAATATGTATTTGCATCGAGTCATTTTACCATCAATAACCTGGACTTACTGGAAAATTAGAAAGATAAACTATAAAATTGTTTATATTCATTACAAAAATATGTTCTCCATATTTAGCAGCCCTGCTCATGGAGTAAAATGAATGTATACCTTTTTGTTTCTTTTACCATAAACAGTATCAAAACCTACCTATCAAGTTTAGACACACAACTGTGAGCTTAACTTAAATATTACCCCTATTTCCAGTTGTATCTTTTTACCTACAAGTACAAAGAGAAAGTTGTCCTATATGTTTTTTTTTTCATTGCTACCTGCAAGGACCCATTTTCTTTTGCAGTATTTTACATTGTTACCTAGTCAAGTTACGTTCCTGTGATGTATGTTTTCTTGTGGAACTTTCAACTAGGAGAGTGGTTTCATTTTAATATTATAATACATGTTGGGTGGCTC
The DNA here is from genome assembly GCA_963573935.1 of Arctocebus calabarensis. Classification (NCBI taxonomy): domain Eukaryota; kingdom Metazoa; phylum Chordata; class Mammalia; order Primates; family Lorisidae; genus Arctocebus; species Arctocebus calabarensis. The sequence goes on along the minus strand of CAUYON010005343.1, from coordinate 83,385 downwards.
CTGTGGCTCAAAGGAGTAGGGTGTCGGCCTCAAATACCTTTGGTGGTGGGTTCAAACCCGGCCCCAGCCAAAAAGTGCAGAAAAAAAAATGTAATCCATTTTTAAACTCATGTTTTCCCAGTAAATTTTAAAAAAGATATATTGCTGTTGTTATTTATCATTTTTTTCCACCAGAGGGAAGCAATAAAACCTTGAGTTTTGAGAACAAGGAGAATGTTTCAGTCTGTTGACACATATTTATAGAGCCTTTACCATGTGCAGAAATCAACGTGGACATCTACATGGATATGAGAAAAGTAGAAAATCCCCTCAGAGAAAGGAAAATTTGAGCATGAAACCATTAGAAAAAACTAATGATATTTGAATAAAAATTCATATAAAATGGCTGTGATCACCACTGGTTACATCACTCCAATTGCTTCAAATTAGTTGAAATTAGTTCATTTCCCCAATGCTTAGCTGGGTGTTTGCAAAGCTTTGCTTGAGCATGCCAGTGTACTGTGTAATTATATATTTGTCCACGAAAGTGTTCAGGAAATGAGTTTGAAGTCTCGACATTTTGACATTTCACAGAATTGCTATCATAAGAGTCCTGGTAGCCACCGCTGAAGAAGAAATCAAGCTCTAATTCCAACCCTAATACTTGACAAGTAGAGGATGCTAAATTGACGTGAGCAGAGACTTAGTTTAGCTTCACCTATGCATTCCAGGATCTGGGACAGAGTTTAGATATACTATGTGAAGTGTGTCCTTAAAACAGTCAAAGGCTTTTATTTTTTTTTAAGATGAAAACAAGAACTCAATGACTGGGGACCAGAAGAAAAAAAATAGACCATTTATGTATATAGAAGAAAACAATTAATTAATTAATTATTTCTTTTTGGACAGGATCTCATTCTGTTATCCTGGCTAGAAGAGTATAATGGTGTGATCATAGCTCACAGCAATCTCAGACTTTTGGCTTCACATGATCCTTCTGCCTCAACCTCCCGAGCAGCTGGGACTACAGGTGTGCACCACTATGCCCAGCTAATTTTATTTTGTAAAGATGAGGGTCTCACTCTTGCTCAGGCAGGTATTGAACTCCTGGCCTCAAGTAATCCTCTCAAAGTCCTAGGATTATAGGCATGAGCCAACACATCCCACCAGTTTATTTAAAATATAAGATCTTTTGTATCTACCCAAGAGAATATGAAAGCATTTTACAATTCTACCCTTCTGTGTTTAAGGATGAGCATAATTAAAATGTAATTCTCATCATCTTCTTACATTAGATGGAAACCTAAATTTCCATCTAATTCTTTCACTAAATTAATATTAATTTTTCCATAATGCCCTGCTTGATTTTCTTCTCTAAAAGGCTTTTGAGCATTATACTAATGAATAAACTTTTAAAAAAGGGCTAGGTCCAAAAATAGAATATCAGCTTTACCAAGATCCTCACTTTGAATTAAGCTAGATTATTCACTTTATCAAAAGTCAGATATGAAATTAGCCCGTAAGCAATGCATCCTTTGGGTACAACCCTTCGTCCCTAGGCTTTTCCTGGTCATAGCCTGAACAGATGAGAGACACCGTGGCTGCATTTGACCTGCTGGGTTACTCTGCATACAGTAGCTGACCTTCTCACATTCATCATAAAGCCCTGGCAGGAGATTGTGTATTTCTCCGGGAGTGAAGCAAACTCCCTGCCCTTTATTTCTCCGAAGAGCAGTGAAAGCTTTGAGGTTTTAGACTCGAATTGCCTGTGAAAGGGCACTGGCAATGTAAACACAAATGGTTTCTGCAGAAGCCTCCTTGGTTCAGGAAGCCTTTCATTGGCTGACACTGGCCTATTGGTGGCTAACCCTGCAGAAAGTAGATATTATCCTTTAAAATGTCAAGGTGCAGACGGGCTGACAGTTTTTTGTCCGTCAATCCAATCATCTAAATCACTTCTTTGTATCTGAACCTGGGGAAAAGAAAAATAGCAGTAAGGGAGCTACAGAGGATGTGGTTATCCCGAGATAATCAGCCCCTGGGGAGGTCAGACACACCTGTGTTCCTCCTTTCTGCTCGGGATAGTGATTCAGGCCTAAAAAGTGCACTGTGTTTCCTTTACCCCATCACGCTTTCATACAGCGTTAATCACCAGGCTATAAATACATCTCCTGATAAAATCAGCTCGTGTTGCACACAGGACTGTCATCCACAAGGCGAAGTGGCTGGGAGCACAGGAACCTATAGACTGTTATTATTTCTCTGGCCAGGATTCCCAGATAAAAATTGATTGCAAGGGCAGTGTCTGCTGAGAACGAAGGCCAGGCCTGGGTTCTCTAGAATTTACCCTGCAAGTCATCCCTGCCCCGCCTGGGATTAGCCACCTTGGGGAAAATGTTTAGGGACAAAAATCTTCCTGCTTTGGATCCATCAATTAGCGCACGTGAAATCCCTCCCATAGCAGGAAAGACACGAGCTCTCTTATTTCCTTTGGGTCCAAACCTGTTTTGCCTACGAGCAACTTTGGTCACGAACAACTTTTCTGCCAGGTGAAATGGAGTGTTTACAGGCATGGAAAAAAATGTAGAAAGAAGAAGAAATTTTTATTTCCCTTCTCTACACTAAATGCATTTCATTACCCCAGACTTCTCGGCTACATGCCAGAAGTCTCACATACGAAGGAAAACTAGTTAAAATAAAACAAAGCTGATCTCGCACCCATGTTTGATTTCAATGTGCAAAAAAATCTTTCCACGTGGGTCAGTTATGAGAGAGAATTTAAGGGCCACCCTGGCGGAACCTTGTGTGTGCTGAGGATTTTTGAAGGATTCCCACTCATGCTTCTCTTCCCAAGGAGAAGGCGGAATTCTGCAGAGCTGCTTTCCCTGCCAGTCAAAGGGAGTCTGCCGCCGGGGTGGTCTGCGCCTTGGATGCAAAAACTAACCCCTGGATGTGTGCTCACGTGTGAAACAGATTTCCACAAAATCACGAGCCAGTCAGTGCAACAGAATGTAAGGAAATGTGTATCCTTTCATGAATTACGTGGCTCCGTCATAATTTTTGAATCACTCTGATGCCCAGCCTGGCTGGAGATGGAGTTTGAATAGCACGTGGGGCTCAACTACAACTGGAACTTTACCTTGGGATTGAAAACAATGTAACCTAAACATTTGTATCTTTGAATTAATTTGAAATAAAAATCATTGCACACAAGTTGTTGGTGGACTTTAAAATACAAATATCTTCTGGGAGACAGGTTACAGAGTCTTAGACGATGACTACTGAGTAGGTCTGGGGACAAGAGAGAAGCTGGAAAAGTCATGAGGGAGAGGATTCCCGGTGGAATAAGAACAATTTTTTTCTATTTTGAAAATTTTTTTATTTTGAATGGCAAAATTTAAGACAAAAAATTGTTGGGTTTCCAGGTGTAAATTGTAACTTACAAGGAAATGTATTCACGTTAATTCTTATTTTTTGAGGTTGAAAGTTAACTGTAAGGTTACCTTATGATTAATATTAAAAACATGCAATCAAGTGGAGGCGTCTTTGGTAAGAAAGGTAAGAAGCGGATCAAAAGGTGACAGCAAAATAGCAAAAGGAAATACCCTGTCATTTGGTGAGAAATGGTGAAATTCTGTGTCATAAGGAATAAAAGCATATAATATCCTATACAACTCCTTGATTTTATTTTATTTTATCTTATTTTTTGGGACACTCACATAACCATTTATTTACTTATTTATTTATTAAATCATAACTGTGTACATTAATGTATTTATGAGGTACAATGTGCTGATTTTATATACAATTTGGAGTGCTTACACACTGCAAGAGTACATGTCAAATGTATTAAGAGTAGAGTATAAATATCTTAACACAACAATTAATTAAGTGAGATGAAGGCTATGTTAACCAGTTTGATGTACGCACAAATTGTTTTTTTATTGAATGCCCTGATTTCTCCTCATAGCGATGTATGAGTGCTGCCAATTTCTCACATCACCTTCAGTAATTGGTATTTTCAGACCTTTTATTAATTCATTTTTTAGTCTAATAAGCTTAAAGTGGTGTCTTCTGCCATTCTTAGAGAATGGAAGGAAGCATTTTCTCTCATGCCTGTATATCGCTCGTTCCGTTTTCCTCTCTTGCAAAGAACTTATTTCAATATTTTCCCATTCCTTTGATGAGTTGAGTTTGCTGTTTTTTTAAAATATGGATATGTAAATTGTCCCAGTAACCTTCCTTCAAAATAACTCATCCTTGTCCTTGGTATTAACTTGGATGGAAGTGGGACACATTATTCTTAGTAAAGCATCACAAGAATGGAGAAGCAAGAATCCTATGTACTCAATTCTGATACGAGGACATTTAATGAACTAGTACTTGGGGGGGAGAAGAAAGAGAGAGCGAGAAGGAGGGAGGGGCTTTAATTCTCATAATTATTTTTGTATCCTTTATCTGTCAGATGTATGAGAGATAAATTTAATCCTACTAATACTGGGTTTCTATGTACTTTTTGAATTTCCTATTATTTTTGTCTTAAAAAAATTGTCAGTATATTTTTTGGTGCATGGATATCCATACCTATTAGATAGGTGTGGAGTGATGCTTTTAGTGTTTCCACTATGGTTTTTTTTTTTTAATGCTTTCCCCCTGTGATTTCACCCTTGTTTTATGTTAAGGTTAGAATCTGTATGTCCTTTGATTTTTCAATTGCATATTATTCTTTGGTCTACATGTTCACTTACCAGCATGACATCTCAAAATTCCTGAACATGGAACTATTAACTGTTGCACGAGCAGGTTATGCTCTCCTTCACTCTCCACTGTTACATTATCATCCCGCTGAAAGCTGAGACATTCTGACTCTTCAATTCAGAGGCACCTTCTTAACTCTCCAGGAATGCATATTTCACGTACATCCTCTTGATTCTGGTTCAGGAGTTTGTGCACTACTCATTGGAAATTACATTCTTTGGTAAGAAATACGAGCATGAAGGTGGGCTGGATGAAGAAGGAGTTACCTCAGAGACACAGTATTTTCCATCGTTATAATTCCACATTTTGGTTTGTCTTTTAAACATCTTTATAAACCTCTAGTTTTACCATCTCAGTTGAGAACACCATCATGCGCTGAGTTGGTTAAACTAAAAATGGTAAGTGTATTCCTTGTGTTTGCTGCTAATACTAATTCTAAAACACATCCCCCATTAACCTGCTTTTCTCCCTTTCCACCGCACTCCCTCTAATCAAACCGTTGTTAATATCCATCCGTATCTGCATGGTCCAGTAGTGAGGGCAGTCGCCACACATAGCCACTGAGACCTTGAAAGGTGGCGAGTCTGAACTGAGCATTCTAAGTGGAAATGCACCACCCTGTGTCAAAGAATGGGCACCCAAGAGAGTATGTAAAATATATTATTACTACTTTTACAAAGCAGGTTGAAATGATAGTTTGTGTTATTTTGGATGATTTGAGTTAAATGAAATACAAAATTAATTTCACCTATTTCTTTTCCCTCTTTCATGTGCCTAGTTTTAAGTTGAAACTTACATATGTACCTTATCTTATACCTTCTATTGACCTAAAAAAACTGAAGTAAACATTTGTAATCGCTGCCTCAATGGTGTGTTAGTCCCCCCTTCCACCTCCTTCTCCACCCCCAAAGCTTACTGTTTAGTCCCTACACTAGCAAAAATTTTTAAAATTATGTATCAGGTTATGTCACTTCCTTGGCTCAATGTCTTTTCATTTCATAAAATGTAATCTCTTCATTGGGGCCTACCAATTTCTAGAAGATCTAGCCTCTGATTAGCTCTCCAACCACATCACGTGGCAAGTTGCTTCCACAAGAAATGGAGCCCTGCTAATATCTTGATTGTTCACTTTGAATTCTAGAAATAAAAGAGGACAAATCTGTGTGGTTTTAAATCACTACATTTGTGGTAATGGGTTACAGCAGTTATAGGATGTGGTCCACCAAAACGTAACTGTAATCAAAAGAAAGATATACTATCTACTATGTTCTCCCTCCCCTGAAAATAACCAATATTCTGACTTTTCTGATAATCATTCACTTACTTGTTTGCTTATTTAATTTGAAAGTGGATTAAATAAGCATCCCACCTATGCACATAACTCTAAACAATTTACTGTTAAGTGGCCATCACAGCGCTAGCTGCATGAGGACAGGGTAATATTGCTACAAGTTATATGAGAAATTCACATAACAAAACAAACTGAGAAGTTGCTCTGGCTCCAGTTCCCTGAGAGTTTACAAAATCTCCTTATGGGGAAATCAGTGGGCAAGTTCATGAGTAAGGCTTGAGTAACTCAAGACTCACCAAGCCGGTACACCTGGCACAAGTGTACTATGAGCCAGGTACTAAATATCAGATAGAAATATTTTCACTGGGCTAATGTGTTCCAGCAACTGAACTCACACAAAGGTTTACCTCCAGCTCCCAAATCTAAATATTTGAGAAGCATTTGGTGAATAACTTTGTTGGGTCCAGATAACTGGGAATGGTGAGGAGAGCAGGAATTACAACAGCGTGTGAGGAAGATAAGCCAGTAACATAATGGAGCCTGTGCCAGGTAGTGTCTGGCATTCTCTCTTCCAGTTGAAAGAAGGTTCAAGGTAGTGCACATGTTAGATTTGTGTTTTGGATCACAATGCTTTGTCTGAACTGTGTACAACTCCTTTCTCTTAGTCTCATCTGAAGATTTCTCTTTTTCTCTCTCTTATATTAGAAACACTGTTTCCCATATTCCAGGTCATCTTTCTTGTGATTATGTTTTCTTTTTGATGGAACACATCCTTTTGTAGTTTTCTGAGACAGGGCAAATGGCAAGTCATTATTTGGACCTGGCGGTTCAGGAAATATCTTTTATTCTGTCTCGGGTTTGTTTGATAAGTTGGCTGATAAAAGATTTTTGTGTTTGCTTTCTTTTTATGCAGTTCTTAGAAGACACCACACTATATTGTCTTCTTGATCCCAGTATCAGTTCTAAGGGAGTTTGGATTCCTGATGCATTGTATTTGCCTTGGCCTACCCTCAACCAGGACATTGTTCTGAATTTCAACATTATGGGCCTTGATATGATTCTATTTTCATCTATTCTGCTAGTGAACTAAAAGGTGAATACTTTAAATCTAGCAGTTTGTATTTGTGGGGAGAAAAATATTTTTTTTTCTGTGACTCTCTTTCCAGAATGTCCATTATGTATAGTTATTAAGATTATTTTGGACACTCTGGACTGGTCCAATGATATTTTAAAAACTCTATTTCCTATCTATTTCCAACCAATTTGACACTTTCTGGAGAATTTTCTCAACTTTCTATTTTATCCTCTGTATTTTTTATCCTCTGAGTTTTTCATTTACTTTCTAACATGTTGTTAATGTCCAGAAATGTTAACGTCCTATGTTTTCTAAACATTTCCTTTTAGCATATTGCTTTTATTTCATAGAGGTGATACCTTGTTTTATTTCATGGAGGTGATACCTGATAGAAATGCTTAGTCTCACTTTGAAAGTCTGTTTTGCTTGGAGTTTCTCTTCCTCTTTTCTTTTCTTGTTTTGACCCTTCTCCCCCACCTTAGAGACGTTTGTTCACAAATCTGCAGACTTCTGGCCATATGTGAAGAAGATCAGAGACGAAACCCCCAGAGAGAGTCACTCTGTTGTGATTGCCGCTAGTTGTGCTGCAGAATGATTGGGGAGGGGGGAAGGGTTTGGGATTCCTTGATGCCATTATCCTAAGAGAATACACTGCTCAGATTCTCAGGAGAGCAAGTCCCCTATTTCCTGCCTGAGGACTAAAGATTGGGTTGCTAGTATACTTAGAACCAAGTGAGGGAAGAAGGCTGAGGTGAAGGGTCCTTTTTTATAACAAGCATCAGATATCTGACTGCTTAATCCCATTTTCATACATTACACCATCCTCATTTTCATCCTTCATTTGATCCCTCCACTCACAGCCCCTCCATTTCATACTGGCCACAGGACAGGTCTATAAATATTGAAAGCATGGGGAAGAACAGTCACACAAATGCATCAAAGTGCATCTAGGGATCTCAGTGTTTCTCGCCAGCTTCTCACACCCTGCATCCTCCCCTAATGCAGAGGCAGTAGATGCACCTTATTGAGCTTTTTAAAACTTCTGACAGGTGCAGCTTTCGGTATTCCAAGCCTGAGACTTTGCTCACTTGGATGAGCTAAGCATTAAATAGGTAACCTTGGGCCATCCCCTGGGCTGAATTAGTCTGCAATCCCACCAGCAGTATGGAAGTGTTCCCTTTTCTCCAAATCTACAAAAGTGGATCTGTTGAGTTTTTTTTTTTTTCTCATTTTGTAATCCCCTTCTTTCTATTTCTCATATGACACTACATATGGCTTTGTTTTAAAAACACAGATGTGTCACATTCATCCTAGTAGGCTATAAGCTCAACAATGGAAGAGCTAACATTTTTATTTGTTGATAGAGTCTCAGGAGAACCTAGTTGAACATAGTTGATACTAAACATAAACATCAAACACATTTATGTATATGCAATTTTTAAATGAATGCGTTTAATATTCTCAAAAAGAGTTTCCCAAGTTGTATTTGTTAGAACCTAAGTTTTACACAATGTGAGTAATCTTGCACAAAGAGAATGGTTTCATGATCTTTACAAATTTGGAAAATATTTAGTTGAGTAGAGCTAATGACTATACTTACTTTACTGCAGAATTTTCCAAGGCTTCATTAATGAATTCGTTTATCAATAATATTTTTACAAGTCTCCCATTTGAGAGTCATTATGCCTGGTGCTTCATGATAAATCATGTTTGCACTGATCCTACCATAGTGGACCCTAACTTCTAGCAACATACAAACAAGAGAGAGAATCAATGGACTGTTTTCCCTGAGATTTATTTGAACAATGAACTCCTTTTTGAGGAGCATCTCATGGTACTGGTATTTCATGGATCACCCTTTGGGAAACCTGGCTCTAGCCATAAAAATAACTATTTTAATTCAGAAACTAGTTGGGAATTTTTATGTGCAATTAGTTCCAGGCCCTGTAGTAAACGGGGACTAATAGATTATAAATAGTGCCAGATAGGGGACTCCAAACCTAGCTCCATTTCAGAAAACGTGGTGGAAAAACTAGCTCCCAATGGAGATATAAATCAACTCCAAGGGGAGCTAATGACTTCACTTACCATTCAACTTTCTAAGCCACCTTCAGGAGGCAAAAAGCGTTATGATCAATACAGAATATTGCCCATTCTGGAATCAGACACTAAGTGTTGTGTTGTAGAAGGTCACACATCTTGAAGGTCATAGTAGTGCTGTTGAAGATACTGCCATACCTCCCCGTGAGTTGCATACGAGAGCAAGACTCATCATGACAGATGTTTTTCACATACCAACCAACCTGAATTGCCCAATCTCAAATACCTCAAGCTCACAGAGTATATTTTGGAGCAAGGCCAAATTCTATTAATTAACTTTTATCTCTCTCTTGCTCTTTTTTTCTCTCTCACACACACTTGCCTTTTTTTTAATGCAATAAAGTTTCAGTAAACCTCAAGAATCCAATGTTTATTTTAATTAGCAATAAGGTTTTGAACAGGAAAACACATGGAGGTATATTATATTACCATATTGGAGTACGTTCCTTCATGATAAATGCTAAAAATGTCATCCATGACTTTCATAATTTTGGGGTATTATTTTTATGATTTATTTTTATCTTTACTGTTTGCAAATTACAGTCCCCACTGGAGGTTACACTGTGCATGTCGGATACCTTAAGGGCTATTGGGCCTATCAGTAATGTGACTTATGTTTCTTAATTAAATTGAGTGATATTACTCCCGATACTTTTTTATAATGATTCAAAATTATATCCATAGACCTTAAGAGAACTTGACCGACACTGACAATTGCAGAGTGGAGAAGGGAAGGAATACACAAAGTGATATATACACAGCTTCCACCCTAGAAGGACTTGCATTTTAATTTGAGCCAGACAGAGCAAACAGGCACTTAAGTAATTGACCTTAGCCAAGTCATATCCGGTGGTAGCAGAAGGCCCTCCCTACAGAACTAGGTTGCTCTGCTTTAATTATTTGTTTTCATATATCCAATTTTAAAGTGGAAAGAATCATTGTTTACATAAGAATCATAGAGCTAAGAATAAAAACCACCCAACAGTTACTGGAGGGCTTACAGAAATACAAGAGTAACTGCATTAATAAGTGAAGGACATTTACTGAGCGCCTACTACGTAAATAACAGTTCATTTTCTCATTCTGCTCATCTTGGCAATGGTCCAAAAGGTAGCTGTTTTTATTGCCATTTTATTAATGGGCAAAGCTAGACTCCAAAGTATTTAGGTAAGTTGCTTAATGTCTGGTTGAGGGGAAGACTTGTACCGAAGCTCAACTCAGTCTAAACTCAAAGTCTCATAGCTCCTTGTATGATGCGAATTCTCTCCTGAGAAATAGACAGTCAAATCTCCCTTTGTCGGGTTCAAGTGGCAACCTCAAGACTCACCCGCAAAAGGTTTTATGGGCTACCTCTTAGTTGATAACTTTAGGTTAAAAGATATATTTGAAAATCAGTAGCAAAGTGCTAACATTGGTGGGTGTGGGTAACCAAATCTACCTTGGTATAAAGAGGAAAAATTAATAAAACATAATCTAAAAGTTTGAGCATAGTAGAAGTAATATCCCAATCTTTGAGTATAGTGCTGCCAATTTCTACCCCAGAACCAAGGTCCAGTTGTCAAGGAGCCAAAGCCTTATTATGTCAATGTCATTTTCTTGCCTAGCTGCTCAGGCCAGACAGACTCATCCCATCCCCACGTGACACGTCACCCACACAGACTTGTCTGGGAATCAGTCACTGAGGGCTGCTAACCAGCCTGGACAGGCTGAACCGGGAGGTGGATACAGAAGCAGTTAAAGACACACACGGTCGCGCACATGCGCCCTGGCAGGTGTGAATGCTCACGCATGCGCTCATGCGTACACACCCTCCGCTACTGCCAACCCACTCAAACACCTGTAGCTTCGTTTGCAATTAATAAATTAATTAAAATGTTCTCATGGGAAAATGACTTAGTGAAACCATAGGTTTATTGTAATGAAACTCAGTATCCAGGGCTGCACTATAACCATGCTGATCACACCTGGAGGTGTAGCTATTGGTTAGTTGTTTTATGAATGTGTAGTGACAGATTTCACCTCTGTTCTCCCCCTCCGTAGCTTTGCCCTCTTTGGTTAACTAATACCTGCTGGCAATGTGCCCCAAATTGAGTTCAAGGAGTAGCAAAGAGAGGACCAAGGCAAAAGTCCTAGTAATGACAGCCATCCCGGCATTGTAGTTATTTCCTCCTTAAAATCAAAGCTGAAGCCAAATGCACATTAAAAGGCAAGGGTTTCAAGGACTTAAAGAATAATAACAATGGATATTGGAAACTTTAAATAACGTGCATAATTTTAATGTTTTCCACTTACAAATTTATTATCTGCTCAAGCTATCATGGTGAGATTGGAGAGGGAAAGATGTATATAAATATATTTCTCTTCAGTATCTATTGTATTAACTTCTGTGATTGCATGCTCGTAATTGTACATAGCAATTATGACGTGCAGAATTTTCAATGAAGATACATTTGAAGATGAGCTTTCCATGTCCCATTGGTGCTACCAGATGCAGTTATTAATTCCCTACGTATTATTTCATGTCTCACTGCTTTGTTTATTTATTTATTCTCTCATTCTTTCATCCGCTGCCTCACAATATCCACTTCTTTTCATCTGCCTATAGCCCTGCTCAAGGAGTTCAACCTCTCATCATTGACATTTTAAGCTGAGTCATTCTGTATTGATGTGGGGGGGGGGTAGGGGAAGGCAGGGAAGGGAGTCTACTGGAAGTTTATCAGAATCCTTGGATTCTACCCCCAGATGCCAGTAGCATACGGTGCCCCTCTGCAGTTGTGACACTCAGAAATATGTCTGTAGACATTGCCACGTGTCCCCTGAGGGGGCAAAATCACCTTCAGTGGAGAACTACAGGTGTTGGCGACTTGATGCTTCATTCTGAGTCCTTGAAGGTTCATGACGATGTTCCTTCTCTGCTCTTCTCTAGCCATAAAACACCGACTCTGTCTTTAGGACAGAGAAACAAGCCTTCTCACTCTGCATTCTTTTCATTTCTTGTATAATTAGTCCTTCACCCGGATGTCTCACTGCTGTTCCTTACCCAGGCTGAAGCACACATTTCTAACCCATCAGGGCTTGGATGTAGAAAATCTTAAGTTTTACACACCAAGAAGACAGTTCGAAGGGAAAAAAAAAGTGAAAGAAGTGAGAGTTTAAAGGCCTCGTGGGAGAGGACAAAGACTATAGGACTTGTTTAAATTTAAAATAGTGGACAATTTAACATTGCACATAAACTTTATGGATGCGTGCAACAGAATGACCTGACTGAGAAGAAGGGTCACCTAGAGTGTCAAACCCTTCCTCTCCATTAACAGGATTCATGCGAGGCTCCTCATTTTTGGTTTTAAAAATCATGTGGATATTTTTGAGTTTTCTTACCTACATATACTTACATACATATATATGTACATATATTAAATATTTGAACTGTGAAACGCACCTTCTCCAGCAGGTTTTCACGAGTCTGAGGTTTATCTCTGGGAAAGGTGAATGTTGGTATCTTGTGAATCAGGAGTGATGAATCAGAGCTGACTTGCCCTGCGTTTCCCAATCGGGCAGGTGTGTGGTGAGGCCACTGCATCCGGGTGCAGTTCCCTGTGCGATCTGTAGACTCTGGTCTCCTGTTTGGTCCTTTTAACCAGAATGGAATTCTGGTGGGACTTAGGGTATAAATATTTGGGTGCCTTTACTATCTTGGAAAATAGATTCAGAAATAGAGCTGCAAATCCCTTCCCTGTGCAACCTTTTCTTTTTCTTAAGGAGTCCAAGGTGCCTCAAATCATAGTTGACATCTTATCAATCTAAGATAGCCTCAATGTGTCTCTAACAGCCTTTTGGAGATCATAAGCAGCTTTTGTGGAAGTATGACATTATAGGAGTGAATGACTGAAAAGGTAGAACCTCTTAGGATAAAAGGATACTTAAAATGAAGAAGAAAACAATAACAAAAATTGTCCTTACGCCTCAGAAGAGTGTTCTGCCTCTTGCAGTAACAGCAGTGGATGCTTTCTTGGAAAATACAGCATTTGCCTCTTGTGATATGAGCCTCACAATTTAATAGATGTCCTCTGAACATTCATATTTCACGCTGTGCTATTTTTAGGCTTCGGAAAAGTTGGCTTGGTGTATTTAATCCCCCTGCACATTGTCCATTGGTTCTGCTCACTCCTTTTAGCTTTCTTCTTTGGTTCACTGCGACCGAGGTTTACCATCCTTGGTATTATGAAATAAAGATGTAAGAACGTGAGGAAGAGATGTGTGAGTGTGGAAGAATTAACATCACTGCTCACCAGCTCATGGGAGCAAAGTCTCAAATGCTTTAGAAACATTATCTCATTTAAATTTACTAATCCCCTGGAAAGGGAGATATTATTATATTTTGTTTTTTATTTTTTTTAATTTTTATTTTATTTATTTATGTATTTATTTATTGGTGGAAATAGAGTCTCATTGTTACCCTGGCATAGGGTGCTGTGGCATCATAGCTCACAGCAACCTCAAAGTCTCAAGCTCAAGCAATCCTCTTGCCGCAGCCATACAAGTAGCTGGGTTGACAGGTGACCGCCACAACACCCAGCTCCTTTTGAAGACAGGGTCTAACTCTTGCTAGGGTTGGTCTCAGCCTCCTGCACACAGGCCATCCACCTGCCTCAGCCTCCCAGGGCGCTGGGATTACAGGTGTGGGCCACCATGTCTGGCCCTTGTATTAAACCCTGAGGTCTAAAGAAACTAAGTAATAGATGTGTGGAGTGATGGCACTGACAGTGAGGTGCTAATGCCCTTGTGCTTTGGAATCTTACGAGGTTCGTCTTGGACACCTTCATTTCCGATAGATCCCCATCAAATCGGAGACTGAGGGCTTCCAGAATCTCGGTGGACCCTCCCTGATTTCTGAGGTGAGTCAAGGCTGCTTTCTCATGCTCACTTCAAGTCTTGTTCTTGATACAGATGAGATCTGGAAACGATTTGACCATGTTTTCCTTAGTCTTCCAGCAGGCTGGGCGACTGGTATCCCAGAAGCAGTAACCAATGAGAGTTGACATTTTTTGAGTCTTCCCGACAAAGGAACAAGCCTGTGCTGAGCGGTTTGCATGCTTTTCCCAAACTCACAGTAACTCCATGAGATCGGTGATCCTCCTGCAAACGAGACAACCGAGGACCAGACAGGAGACCAGAGGGTTTCCTTTACTTGCCTGAGATTGCACTGCAGAGCTGTGGGCCAAATCCAAGTTCATCCCCGACAACCACACCACCTAGAGAATTGACCCCAAATGCTGACTTGGTTGAGCTATACGCACATTACTTCCTTCAACCTGCCTTAGCACTAGAGTTAATTTTCAGTAAACCAGGACGAGGGGCCAAGAAAACACCCTGAGCTCAGCACCGCTGTTGTTTACTCAAGTCTAGAAAGGGCTGAGGGTGCTGCTTGCTGGGGGCAGGTTCTCTCCCGCTCAGATAAGAGAATGGTTAGAGGGCCTAAAGAACTGCCAGATTTTCCAGGAGAGCCCCGTCCTTGGCTGTTGCACCTCTCGGTGTTTACGTGAATTGAGAGGGCCAGGTTTTCATTTGACACTATCTTGAGAAATCGAATTGACAAGTCCTAGGGTTTCCGTCTGCTGATCTTCCCGATAGCAGATGTGTACACGGTAAACACAGGCAGGAAGACAGCAGCAGAGGGGTCTAGGGAGGGGTACAGGTCCTGGGGCAAGAGTGCTGACTCAGCCCTGGTGAGTCAGGCACCAGCCCAGGACATGCAGGCCCAGACTTCCTCCTGCACTTGGTCTGGAGCCCCAAGACGCAGATCCAGAAGAAACTCAGCTTCATAAAATTGTCCCCACTGGTCAGTTTTGAGGGACAGAAATAGAGATAGATTGTTTCCTTTCTCAAGTAACTGCTGTTCCAAATTTTAATACTTGGTAGTTCTCCCATAAATGTTTTGAACGTGGCATCCCTATAAAAACTGCATCAGTTTAAAACGACATAGCAGGTTTTGCGTCAGGCAAACCAAGGACTGAAGCTACTTGGAGACATGTAGATGACCTCGTATCTGTGAATCTCGGTTTCCTCATCCGAAAATGTGAGATTGAAAGGTGTCATCTCTCACCGGAGGATTAGCACTGTTAAATAACACTCAGTACTCAAAGCCTTAGTACGCGGTAAATAAACATTGAGCAACTACTCATTATAAAATTAGCAGCTATTGTTCGTTATGTATCTGTTTTATATTCACATCTGGCAATGTATACGTATTATTTTGATTCTTCACTAAACGCCTTCAAAATATGGTCGAAGAAAGGGCCATATGTGAATCTTGTTTGTTTTTATTTTTAACAGTGGGATCTCCTAGAGCATTTTGAGTTCTAATGTGGTAAGGACAGAAGGCTCGGAGACAAACACCACAGAGTATGTCCAAACTCATTCATTACAATATCATCATTCAAAAAATGACTTGATTCTCAGTCTTGACAAAGATATTTTAGATATATTTAGAATTTTCCATCTTTACAAAATATTTGAGACTATTTTCCATAGTTTAGTCTTTACAAAGGTATTTTAGTAATATTTTAACTCTGTTAATTATTTATTATAAAGTATAGTTTGGAAAAGTATATTACCTTTAAGTAAGTCCATCAATATTAGTTTTTGGTGTACAAAGAGATTATCTGAGAGAATACATTCTTCTAAAAAAGGTAAACATTATGTCCTTGTAAACCAGGCCTTTAGGGATCAAGATAATTTTTTAAAATGAGTCTAGTATAATGGTCACCAATAAACACCTACAGGAAAAACCAAACACAATTAACTATCTTTGTGTCTTCCAAGAGGGTATCTGTGATTTGGGATATAACTTCTGGCAAGAAAATCTTTCATCGACACATAAAATACAATCACAAATACTTGAAAGAAGTGAAAACCACGTGTTTTCTGGGGAAAAAAGTATTAAATGCCTCAAAGCATTTGTCATAAAAGCTCTTATTGTTGATGCTTCAAAATAGTTTTATGAAATCTAAGTGGAAAATGCATTATTTCTGAGTCAATCTTATTTAATGTAATGTGAGATTACGAATATGTTACCAAATTAACAAGTTAAGAAAATAAGTTACCAAAGTAAGTTAATATATGTAAAAAAGTTTTTACATATAGTAACATGTATGTAATATGTTATAACTAACATATATGTAATATGTGATTTTTATTATATTTATATATGTTAATATATGTAACATATACAAACACATATGTAATATATAATGTTATATATTACATATATTACATACCTTTAGGCAAAAGACCTTCTTTAAGAACATTTTTTAATGTATATTAGATAATTCTTAGTGTTATAGAATGCTGAAAATGAGGTAGGTAGTTGGACTTGTAAATATAAACATTGATCCTATATCTGTTCTAAGGTAGAGGAACTTCCCAAAGGATGGGGAAGATAAAGTGTATTAAACAAATCAAAGCTGACCTGTGTGACAGGAAGAGACTAAACTAGAACGGAAGTTATAGATCAACTATTTTAGGAATTCACTGGGAAAAGATTTCAAAACAAGCCACAAGTATGAGCTCTAACAGTTTCTGTTTTCTGTTTGGTTTTTGTCTGTTTCTTTGGTTGTTTGAGGTTTGAGGTTTAGCAAGGAAAGTAAACAGGGGTGACTTGGAACATACCCACAGCATATCGACTCAGTCAGAGATGCCCACGGAGCTAAGCTCAGGTTTCAACACACACGGCAGTTGTCCCTCAAATCAAGGTAGGATAGCTAATTTCACGTCTATTGTAATTCCCAGTGTTTCTAAATCTCCTGATGTGCCTTAATTTTTCTGGGATCATATAAAAAAGTCTTACATAAAAGAAATTTGGATATCAAGCTCTATTCTAGAAAATAAAAATGAAAGGGAATTCTAAAAAGGGTATGGAGGACAATGACAAAATCATTCTATATTTTTGTGCATTAGTTAACATAGTCATATAATCTCTGTACATGTATTCAGAATTTTGGCTCCCTAAAAAATAGTGTATAAATAACAGATAATAATCTATAAGCCTCAGGAAAAGAATCTCATCCTTTGTAGCTCTGGGAAGGCTGTCTGACCCATATGAGCACGCTCAGTGACTTAGAAATTTCCACTGAGGCCAGGTGTGGTGGCTCATGCCTGTAATCTGAGCACTCCTGGGGGACGGAGGCAGGTAGACCACCTGAGCTCAGGAGTTGGAAAACAGCCTGGGCAAAAGTGAGACCCCACCTCTACTAAAAATAGAAAAACTAGCCGGGCGTTGTGATGGGCAACTGTAGTCCCAGCTACTGGGGAGACTGAGGCAAGAGGATCTCTTGAGCCCAGGTGTTTGAGGTTGCTGCGAGCTATGATGTCACAGCACTCTACTCAGGGCCACAAAGTAAAAGTCTGTCTCAAAAATAAATAAATAAATAAATAAACAAATAAAAAATAAAAACCAGAAAAATAAAAATAAAAAAGTAGAAATTTCCGTTTAATAGAGCTTCTACTTCTTTCTACTTCCACTGTGGTGGCAAACTTTTCTTTTCCTTAAACTAAATTAAATGCTATTTCTTTAGAAATCCTGCTTGTTTATTTAAATACTTCCTTCTGAAGCATCACAGAACAAGCGTGCATATTCAGAGCCACGATTTTAGTAATTCAATAAGTTATTCAATAAGCCACTGTAAAAGTAGGGAAATTGGGTTGCAGTGAAGTATATTGTAATATTTTTTGGCTTCTACAGTTTTGTTAAAGAGCATAAAAAGTATCACCCTGTGGCTCTCGGGAAGAGATTTGGCACTGAAATAAGTACACCTTGCTTGGAAAACTGCAGAGGTGAATAGCATTCTAAGGTACATCCTCTATAGTAACTGGAATATTTATTTCTTTAATGATGCCCTTGCACGCACACATTCACAACTCCAACAAATACAAGAGCCAGCATACAATTCTTAAGTCTAAGAGTATAGTCTGTAAGCGAAAATGTCAGTTGTAGGCCTTACATGTTGCCTCAGTTGAATTTTTTCTCTAACCTATTTGGAGTAACAACACTATCTAGAGTCCTAATGGCTGTATCAAACTTCTTTGCTCCTCACCTATAGCTAACCTCAGCTAGAATTCCATGTCTCTCTCTCGGCTGTGAACTTTCTGATGAATCAAAGCTATTGTGGATTTGCGATTGTCTTCTTCTTCTTTTTTTTTTTTTTTTTTTTCCTCCAAAGCATTATCACTTTCATTGGATGCAAAGAGTTGTGTTTTCTTTTCTTCCAGCCAAAGTATGACATCTGACCATTTTCTCAATGTCGAAAAGGCATTCTGCCCAGGGTATGGCATGATTGCACAGTTGTTAAACAGCAGGGATTAGCAGGCAAGACAGTATTAAGTGGTATTTAACAGGAAGACCAAAGTTCTCTGTCAAATGCCTGACTTAGAGCTCCCTGATTGTTCTCATCCCAGCCCCAAGACCTTTTGCACAGAACCATTTTTCATTCTGACAAAAAACTACTGCGGCTGTCCAGGGTTGCCTTGCTGGATCTGACAGCTAAGTATTTCTGTGGCAGAAATATTGCCACAGGGTAGGGGATCAGGAGTGGAAGGGAGAGGATTTTTTATCCCCTTTCACTCTAAGTGCAGTGACATTCCAAGCAGTAGGTGCCCCAAGTCAATGACTGGTTAATCTATTCAGTATGATCCCTGTCTAGTCAAAACAATAGGGGGCCAGAGGGTAGGGGGGTGTGGAATATCGGTCTCACAATGTAGTTGTGTAAAATGCACACTACCTTCCCTTTTCTCCTAGGCACATGCTTACTGACGGAGGCTGGGGAGAGTGGACACTGAAACTGTCAATTTAAGTACCTTTCTCTAAAAGGTTTTTTATTGGGGAGGGAGAGGGAAAGAGGGAGCAGTGTTTGGCAGGTCTCTGAAGTTCAAGTGCAACCATTTTATGACCACAGTAAGACATCAGTTATGGAACTTATGATACGATGGGTGCAAAGGCAGGAAATAAAAGAAAGAACTTAATGAAAGTTTAATCTTCTGGGGAATTTGTTCCCCTCAGAGGCATAAATCGCGTGACCTAAAAGTAAATTTCCCTGTCAAAGGTTGGCATCGAGTTTATGCACATTTTACAGCTATTCTAGAAAGGGATATTTTTTTTTAACATAACGATTTCTATACTTGAGTGAATATCTCCAACAGCTGATAGAGCCTGAGGAGTGCTCATGGTAGATTTATTGGGGGAGGTGATTGCTTCTCTGTAGAGTGTGTATGATGGAGAAGTTACACCAGAGCAGTGCCCTGCAAAATTGTCTGGTCCTGATTTTAGCTACACACCTCTTCATTTGATTGCCTGAGAAATGTAAAACACTTCTGGGAAACTGTCATGTCAGGCTACTCTATCTGGGATCCGGGATGCTAAATTCACGCCTTGGCTTTGCATCAAAACCACGAATGCTGGATGGTAGATAGGACGTGGCTTATAATCTCTCTTGACCTGGAGGCATGATACAGGCTGAAGTTGACGTGACCAAGCCTGCACTGACTTTCCCAGTTCTCCAGGAATGAAAACATGCTTTGGTTGGAGGCATTAGCAGAGAAAATGACCATGTCATGGAGATGGGGTTGGGTAAGAAAATACCACGGTCACCATCCAAGGTCACCATACAACAGCTGCATTTTTTTTTTTTTTTTTTTTGTAGTTTTTGGCTGGGGTTGGATTTGAATTTACAACCTCCAGTATATGGGGCTGGCGCCCTACTCCTCTGAGCTACAGGTGCCGCCCAACAGCTGCATTTTGATGGAGGGAACCTATGTTCATATAGGCGAGGAAGGCCTGGGAGTCTTTCTATTATGGAGATGACTTTGAGAAACTTGACACTTCATGGGCAGCAGACCTTTTCCAATTCATTAGATCACCTTAGATATAAGTCAGCAGAAACATGCTGTGTCTTGGTTGACACATTTATATCCGGGATATATAATAAATTTGTAGGACAGATACTAAAATAGTGTGATAGAAGCAAGCCTATTCTCTCACGTACCTGATGGACATAAAATAACATACACATCAATTGTTGGGAGAGTGTCAGTTGCTTTCCAGGCCAGTAATGGTTGCTGCCATCATAAGACCAAATGACTAAATCAGCAGTGGAAAGGCTGTTCTCTCTCTGGGCCTTTTCTCACGTGTTAGGGATTAGTGATATTGCAATGAAGGAGAAGCTAAAGGAAATATCTCACCGTATTTTGTTAATGGTTTGCGTTTTTTTAAATAGGCTTTGTCAAAACATAAATAAAATAAAATAGACTATATTTTCCAAACCAATTTCAGGTTCACAGCAAAACTAAGAAGAAGGTACAGAAATTCCCCCCCTGTCACCTGTCCTCACTCTTGCAGGACCTTCCCCATTGCCAACTCCCTGCACCAGGGTAGCACGTCTTTTACAATTGAAGCACCTGCCCCGACACGTCATTGTCACTCCAAGTCCGTAGTTTACCTTGGGGTTCATTCTTGGTGTTGTACATCCTGTGGGTTTTGAAAATTTATAATGACACGTATCTACCATTATAGATCCATAATGGAGGGAGTGAGCAGTTTCACTGCCCTAAAAATCCTCTATGCTCCACCTAAGTCCCCCTCCCCTTTAAACCCTCAATTCAGGAGCCAGGATGATGGTGATAACACACAGGAACCAAGAGCATTTGTGATGGCAGCTTAATGGTTTATGACTATAAAAGGTCTGATTTCATTTCTAAGTCCTCCCATGAATCATTTTACCATAAGAAAAGAAAGGCATATTCTCTGGGTTCAAATCTTTGCCTTACGACTTATAGGCAACTTTATTTGCCTGAAGTGAGAATAATTTCATTCATTGTAAAGCCCTTTCAAGGATTGAGATCATGTCTTTTGGGTTACTGGCATATAGCAACTGTAAAATAATTCTGGGCTCTTGTTATCCTAGCGATATCCAAAGCAACAACAATTATTTGAATATAAAGATTGGTGGAGTTACCTTAGCATAGGAAAAAGGCCAGAATAATTAATATCTACAATTACTGTTATTTCTATAATATGCTATTTCTACTGTTATTTCTATAATATATGCTAAATATTAGCTTACATCACAAAACTTCTGGCTTATTGTGGAATTGAGCAAGGATCTCCAATTATTTTCTTTTGCTAATTAAATCAAACAGTGAATTCAATCTTCCAGGCATTTAAGGCCCTGTGAGTTACACCTTCTAAATGGTATTTGCATCCTTTCTCACACTTCACTATATATGCAGAGATACACCACGTATTAATTTTGGCCTAGCATTACAACCAATATTTGGCTGAAACCAAAATATAAGTAGAGGTCAACAATTGGGAAATAAATACATACATAACTTTTTACCAAATATTTCCATTAATATGTTTTATCTTTAAGAATTATCGTTCTCAAATACATGGGTGTTAGATTATATTGTAGATTACATTGTAAGACCAATTATGTCACAGAATTATTTATTCTGAGGTTTTCCTAAATCTACATGTTTACAATTATAAATGCACTTTTATATTCTAGTGAGACATTTACAATATTTATAACTTTTTTTTTAAATATGGAATGCTTCATGAATTCATGTGTCATCCTTGCACAGGGGCTATGCTGCTTATACCTTTCTTGATAATATGAGTCTTTGTTGTCAAAAAGCTTACTAACATTTCAAATATTTCATGAAGGAATTTCATTCATGGGGTTTATTAGTTATGTAAATATTAAAACTCCTTTTTCTTCAATTACTGGAATTAGCTAGTAATCTAGAAGCAACCATTTTAACATGTTTTTCATTTAAAAATTTAACCTCTAAAGATTTGAAGCTATAAATAATTGTCTTTTTAGTTGAAGTAATGTGTCTGGGTACATTGTTTTATTCTATCTTACTTCCCATTCTTTACATTTTGAACTATATCCATTATAGGAATGATTATTTCTCAGAATTTTCAGCTCTGATATTATTTTCATCTACATCTAGAAAAAAAATGATTTATACCAATATTGTTGAAAATAGGTTTTGGTTGTTTGTTTTGTTCTTTTCTTTCTCTGACTTTTTATGTATTTAATTTTGAAGTTTAGTTTTTCCTTGCATTAAACTCCTAGTAGTAAAATTTCTATGTTCTTTCAAAATTTCAGGATAATTCAAATGGAATGCTTTTGCTCTTTAAAAGTTTATGGCTTAAATTTAGTGAATTCAGTATAAATCCATTGCATTTTCAAGGGTATTTTGTCTGATGCTAGTAATGCCTGTATACCACGCAATTCTGTTTTATTTTGCATTACTTTTTAACTTACATAAATATCTGATAACGCCATGAAAATCATATTGTCGCTTACAGTTTCTAGTTATGGTGTTTCTTAATATTTCTATTAAATACCAATTTATTATTTGTATATTGCTCCTTTTAACTAGTTGAAAGTTCTCTACTGTTTCTAGATATTTCATTTGTGATAATCATAACCATTAATTGAATTTCAATTTGCAAAACATTTAGAGAGATTTTCCTTTGAGTAACACATACCAATTCTGTGAATTGACTTAGTTTGTCAACTGTTTCAGACCTAGGACTTTAACTTTCTGCCATCATGATGGGTCTATCATGATTAACATTAACAATGCCAATGTCGACACCATCATATTTACTGTCCTTGGGTGCTAAACAAAATAGACCTCTGAATAAAAATAATAAATAATGTGCAAACTCTATATACAGTTAACACTTATACTCAGATTCATACATTCCCCCAAAATCTTAAAAACAAAAGTCAAGTAAACATCTACATCTTATTTTTTAAATCCCCAATGTGAGCTTCTCATCTCAGTTTTGGGAAACTGAGACAGGTTCTCCAGCAAAACAATGCTGTGAATGTTGGTGCTGAGTTCTCCAGCTCACCCATGGAGCTGAGCTAGGCCACTGCCCAGCAGGGCTACAGACCTTATGGATGCTTTGTACTTTCATGTTTTATGGGAGGATAAACTCCAAGTGCTGCTTGAAAGCCAACCATATAAGTCAGCCACCATTGCCCCAATCTCTAAAAGAGAATTTCTAAGCACTTCTAAATTTAATCAGGCTGTTTCATTTGTAACAACATAGTCACTCAAGTTACCTTTAGCAATGGAGACTTACTGTACATATACCTAAGCATGAAGACAAGGGAAAACACAAAAAGCCAAAGGTCAAGACATGGCCCCAGGAAGACTCATGTATGAGCGGTCAAGTAGAGTCCCAGAGGCTCTAGAGACTTCAGAAACTGGATTTTGTGAACTTGGTGATTGTTTTTCGCCCCACCTGTGATTCAACTACTCACTAAGAGGGAGGTTGGCAAGTCTGGGAGAATTTGGTGTGATAACTTGGAGGTAACATATCACTTGATCTTAAGGTGGTGGAAGAAGGGACCTGCAAGCCAACCAACTCTCATCCTAGGCATCCACTAATTTCTACTACAAAGACTGACTAAATTAATTTACATGGTGTACGTTTCTATACTGGCATGAGTTTTTACCAGCAGATGGTCAACTCTGGGACAGTAAACTATGAAGTTCTTCTATAGTTCATTCATTCAGCTGACATTCTTTGAGTGTCTACCCTGAGGCACACATTGTGCTTGCTCTTCCTTTATCATCTCACTCATCTCTAAAAATAATACAGAAAAGTCGATAGGATTATTCACCTTTCATAGAAGAGGAAGACAAGGTTGAAAGAATAGAAGCGATTTGCCTAAAGTCACAGAATGACAAAAGTTGAATTTAAGTCCAGATTTCATGAATAACCTCCCCTATTAATTCCTTAAAAAGCAAAACTACAATTATACTTACAGAACTCAAGAGTTCAACAGCATGTGCCTCACATGTGGCCAGCACGTAGTAAATGTTTCTACATGCTCTAATCAAATTTATTCTGTAAATATTGATTTCGTGTTTGAATATATAGAAAGATGTGAACACTTAGCTGGTTGAGTCAGAGCAATTTTATTGCTTCTGTACGTTTGTGGTTGGAGATTTTCATCTGATGGATAAACTTCCCATCTAGTGGTTTTTATTAAATAAGCTCTGAGGTGGCAGTGTCTCATTTAGAGTCACATGGAGAAAGGCAATATTCTGTGACCACTGCCCCATTATACTTTCTACTTGAATATCTTTACTTAGTTTCTGGAAAATACCAATGTATAAAAGACTCCATTTGGGAACAGAAATTCCTTACTTAAAAACAAATTAGAAAGCCTTACAATAGATGACTAGTGATGTTACCTTTGATCAAAACAGTTTGGGGCAGAGTAAAAGTTAACTGTTTTAAATAAATTCATCTACTTTGACAGAGTTTAAGATAGAGGGAGAGAAAGAGAGCTTTCATCTATTTTGCAGATAAAATCCCTTTATTATACACATATATATTTCATATCTTCACTCAGGAGGTCTTTAGAACTACTATTGGAACAGAAATGTATACAGCCAGCATGACCTGAGAAAGAGAGAAAAAAAGATGAAAATGAAATAAAACTCTCAAGAGCCAAAGGAGAGACTCAAAAGTAGTGCTAGAGATTGACCAGAAAGTCAACTTATCTGGGAAGCGATTATCACAGGTCTTATCATTTTCTGGGGAAATGTGTACGTGTGGCCAGCCAAACGATAATAAATCAGCAATGCAGCCAGAGTTGGGAGTTCCATTAGCCATTGGTTTCAAGGGGGGTCAGCGTTTCAAAAAAGGCAGCTAAAATATGTATGAAAAACAATCCTCTCTGAAGTGTGTGTGTGCACATGGCATCCTGCGCTAAGTAAGTGACCTCTGCTGCCATCCCTTCACGGCACATGTGGTGGAGAAATCACCGGAGTTGGCTGCTTTTGTCACTAATAGCTGAGCACTTGGCTTTACCTGTGACAAGAGTTTTTGACAGACCTTCTTTTGAACTGATTTTTAACTGTTCCACCCTCTACCTGTCACAGAAGTCAGACTTGAAACCTTCCATACCCTGCAGGGTAAGGGATCCCTAGATTAAAGAAGTATGTTTTCTTTTTTTCCATGTTTCTTCCCCTGGGGAAGTACATGTGTACACACACACACGCAGAGAAAATGATGGAAGCCTCCCGTCTGTTCCATCTGTATTGATCATGTGTGCCCCAAATCTGCAAAGGTTTTCAGACCTTTAATTTGTTTAACAGCTTGATTCTAACATTTAAAAATATCTGGATATATCCTAACAGGCTAAAATAGAATTGACTTTTATTTCCTCTTTTGGAAGAATCTCCATATAGTGAAGGAGACACAGTTTATAACATGGGCTATTTTGGTAAGTTGTCAGCTATTGAAATTTCCATTTGGCTTGGATTGGCTCTACAAAAAGAAAAAAAAATCTCTAATAGCACCTGTAGAATCAAAATGGGGCTACGTTCTGTCAAATGCACTTGGCATAGATCAAAATGTTAGATACCAAAATAAAGAATGAGGCTAACAGACCGTGAAGGAAGGTAAGAATCAAAGAAAGGAGTTTTCACAAGAGAAAGAGGAAAAAAAGAGACCTCTAAAGATCAAGTAAAGAATACATACAATCTCTTGGTATTATCTAAAACATTGAAATGTGTCATCAGGATCCCACTGTGGAAATCTTTCTGTTGATGTTTGCTAATTGGTCTTTCAGAAAAGATGCATTCTCTGAAGATTTTGATGTGTTTAATGGTCACTTTATAAGTTGCTTATGACTTGAAATTCAGAGAATTAGAGAATTCTTGCAAACAGAAACAGGCTGACATGTGGTTTTGGATAAGTTGTTTCAAATTTCCAGAAAATGTTTTCTAGGTCAAAACTAGCTGATTTCAGTTAACTTATAAATAGATCCCAAGATTGTGAATGATGTTCCATTTGCTTGTGTCCTCATAGCTTCAGGATTCCCACTTGAAAATTAAAGAATTTTAACTTAATGATTTGCACAAAATGAACCTAGTTCTTCAGCTACTTTCAAGGTTCATTTAATGCCTTGACTTCACACATAGGATTTGTCAGCTACTAAAATTCACCTACCAGGGCAGTGCCTGTGGCTCAAAGAGTAGGGTGCCGGCCCACTATACCGGAGGTTGCAAGTTCAAACCCGGCCCCAGCCAAAACTGTAAAATTCACATACATACAGAAATTCTTAACATTGAGATCAATGCCTCACATGAAACCATGGGGCACACACATATCCACACATAAGAACAGTAGTAAAAATAATTATAAAGGTAGATTTCTTCATATAACTGGTTTTAATGAGGAACAGATATAAGTCTTGGGGATATATATATATATATATATATATATATATATATTTTTTTTTTTTTTTTTTTTTTTTTTTTTGAGACAGAGCCTCAAGCTGTCACCCTGGATAGAGTGCTGTGGCATCACAGCTCACAGCAACCTCCAATTCCTGGGCTCAAGCTAGTCTCCTGCCTCGCCTCCCAAGTAGCTGGGACTATAGGTGCCCGCCACAACGCCCAGCCATTTTTTGGTTGCAGCCGTCATTGTTGTTTGGTGGGCCCGGGCTGGATTCGAACCTGCCAGCTCAGGTATACATGGCTGGCGCCTTAGCCCGTTGAGCCACAGGCACCAAGCCTCTTTGGGTTATATTTGATTCTGATGGATTACTATTGAAAAATCTGCTATAATTATCACTTTTGTAGTTTCCAAACTCCAAATTCCCGGAATAAATCAATCATTATCTCTTCTAAATTTAGTTTATCTAAGTGCTTTCCTTTAAACACTCACATTAGGGGTCCTTGAATGAATTAAATGCCACATGAAATGAATTCTCTACGTTTATTATTACCCGTTACAAAGATGGACAACTCCATTTGAGAATAGTCTTTTCTTTTCAAAGAGGAAGAACACTTGATACAAACTTAGGGTCTGGGTGCTGAATTCAGTCCTGGTTTTCATTGACCCTCAATTTGTCTTGAAATACCACTCTCCATACCTTTCCAAGCAAGCTCCCATATTACATTGGACTAGTCTAGATCTTTGTTTCAAACCAAGCGTAGCAGGTAAGATCACACATTAGAGCCTGAAAATACCAGCTTCAATCTTGGTTTCACAACTTCTTGAAGTAACTTCATTCAAAGTATTTGAATGCCTGCCTGCTAAAAGGGATTATTTTTAATATATTGTTACATTTTAGTGTTTTGATATTTCTATTTTTAAAAGACCATAAACTAATCAGATATCAAAACTTTCAGTGTGGAAAAAGTAAAGAAATGAACCATCGTCTGGAGAAATTAGATTACTATAAGGTATTGATCTAGAGAATTCAAATCTAAAATTTAAAATAGTCATTTTTCTTCAGTTTGTGGAATTTGAGAAAGGGTTGAATTATCAACCAAGGAAGAAACAGTTACTTACTGAGTGCTGATTATTAGAGGTGCCACACTCTTTTATGTATTGAGAGAGATAAATGTAATGGTCAAAACAAGAAATGCTTCACTCTGTCAAAGGGAGTCTCATTGTGAATACAATAGAAAGCAACTGATTCATCTCCATCTTTTCTCAAAATGAGTGGAAAAGAGAGTCTTTCAGGTAAAGACTTGCACACCAAAAACAGACCTGTGGTCTTGGTTGTCCTTGGTTATCTCAGAAGTAGCAGCCATCCCAATGCCAGAGAAATACATTTTCCAAACTCTCAGCAGAAAGGAAAACAAGAGTAATGTTTGACCAACAAGTAGGGTCTGAAGGAAGAGCTGCACCGTGATGCCCATGACTTGCACACATGAGGGAAATTTTCGGTGTTTGAGACTTTTCCCTGATCACGCGGCCACCTCAAAACCTATTCATAAAACTGTCACTGTGAAATGGCCATTGCTGTGTAAGTGGCATGATAATCCAGGCAACTGGGCACCTGAAGGCTAATTAGACTGCCTGTTATCAGAACCAGGAATATACTCACACTTTGTAACATTTCAAAAGCTTTATTCTATAAATCACCTGTACACATGTGGAAACATCCATACCTTTAGGCAGGTAATACCTCCGGAGAAAATATATTTCTTTGCAGCTTTCTTATGTTCCAACATTGCTACTTGCTGAGAACCTCCCTGAAGGAAAACCTCGCCATGTCATGGGGACATTTATAACTGCAACCGTCTTGGATTTAAAACAAAAAAAATTCCATCTTTTGTCTGTTTCCCGAATGATCCAGAGGCATCTTCAGGTAAAACCGCCCATATCCCAGCTACAACCATCTGCACCACAGCAAACTTTTAAAGCTGAGATGTTGTCATATTCTGTAACTATTACCAAAGTGTCCTAACTTCTTTCTCAACATCTTGAACTCTTTTTTTCTCCCACTAGGCAGTTGCAAGCTTGGCAAATTCCCAGGATCAGTTGTGCCAGAGTTAAAAATCACCTAACACCCACATAAATATTTTTTCCCCTCCTTTATGAATTGAGTTTTAAATCTTGCTCTTGATTTAGTGAGAAAATAAAATTGGGCAATAGTCAACGTCTTATTTGTATATGTTTGTATGGATTCTGTAACCTGAAGGATATCTCCAATCCAAGGAAATGTAACCATTAACCCACAGCTACACAGTTTCCAAAAAAAAAAGAAAAGAAGCCTTTTCAAGGGGTAGCTTTTAAATGCCCAAGGAGCTCAATTGAACGGCAGAGATATTTGAAATATACACAAACATACAAGCCTTTTAGATAAACACATTTTCAGGGAGCTTTTGATGAAAGTGATAAGTTACATTCTCTACAACTACACACACCGTATTTTATTACCCTTCAGTAGACACTTATCAGCTATAAACGTTGGGTGATTTAGGCTAGAAATCAACCCGGAGGGGAACAGTGGGAGGACGCAGAGACTCACAGTTCTGTACATCAACATGAACCTGAGACTCGATTTTATTTTCATTTATTAAAAAGGTCTGTGGTCCGCTTCTGCAATTTCAAATCCATTAGCTTCCTGCCCCCTTTAGGAAAAAAAAGGAAGGCAACTGGAGATTTTATGGACTGATTGCTGACGGCTATGCTACTGCTGTATTGGTTTTGAGTGGAGAGTCCATTACAGATACATTATCCATAAACCATGTTTCCAGGGGAACCTGTAGCTTCCAATCTGGCTGAAGAATGAGAGAAGAACTGGCTTGGTCAAAGAGAGGTTGGGCAAAGGGTCAGGTCTCCTGGAAGCTCCCACAGGGTAGGCACTGTATAAATTATAAACTTTCTTTCTACTTCCACATAATTACGTCTCAAATGCACAACGGTTGGGTTTTGTTAACCGGCCACCAGATGAACTTGGAAATCATATCAGCAGTAGATTACTGTGAGAGTTTTCAACCCTTTTCCCTGCCATGTACATTCAAACAATATATCAGTCTGTCTGTGAAAACCATGTTTCTTGCCACACGTATTTAGCAGCTCACTTTGTCCACATATGTGTTCTTTTTTCTTTTTTTTTTTTTGCCTAGCTCCCTCTATACCATTTAAACATTTCCCCACAAAGATGAACAAATATTTTAATGGTCATAAAATGAATGAAAATACGGTTTCATAAAAAAAGTTCAGGGTCTACAGTATGGCTATTCGCTTTTCCTGTTCACTAATTGCTGTCTTTGTGAAAGGAGACAGCTGAATAATTGCAATAATTCGTACAATAAAATTGGCATTCATGGAACAGGAGAATTGTCTGAGGACAATTCCCATTTATTTTTGAATTCTGATTCCCTTCATGTTTATGCATGACACAGAGTAGATGACCAATACATTTGTGAAACTGAGCTAGATGTTAAATGGAATTAATTCTGTGAAACTAGCCTAGTCATTCTTAAAATGGAAACATATTTCCCTTAAATTATTAATACAAAGGCTGTGTTTACTTAGGCAGAGCACAGGGGAGAATTTAGTTTTGTTAAAGGTTATTTTAATTCACATCATCCTTCTCAATCTACCGCCTACAGCAGTGGTCCCCAAACCTTTTGGCACCAGGGACTGGCTTTATGGAAGACAATTTTCGCATGGAATTGGGGGATGGGGAGTGCTGGGACAGGAGGTGGCGCTCAGGTGGTGATGTTTTATAGCCCATGTTCCTAACAGGCCATGGACTACAGACTTAAATATTTTCTCCTCTTCAGCCTGAAGTTTCAATTTGATTTGCCAGTGTACATCTAAGAGGCAAAGTAACAATCATGAGATGAGTTTACAGGCCCTTTCCTCCACATCTGGCTTTTGTCTAAATAGTGAGATCAGGTAGCCCAATCCAATTTAATTGAGTGCTTCATCAGTTCATCAGTGAATCCTGTCCACCCATCCATTCTGACAATTATTTTAACATGTTGGTCTTCTTGTGGATGAAAATCAAGGTCTACCATCTCTTCTTCCATTTGCTGCCCTCTGTCTTTGTCAAAACCCTTGACCTTCCCCCTCTGCCTTTCTAGGCTTTAGAGTTCAGCTACGTATGTCCCATTATAGAATACGTTTAACTCAATCAGAGGTGATTTTAAGTCTGTGGTGGCTCTGTTGCCTTCATGCTCATCGGCGAGGAGTTGCAGCTCTTTATTCATATGGTGCTGAAAAGACTTTGAAGACAGAGCATCACACCCTTCCCCACCTCTTCTTACCCGCGACCCACCCTGATGGGAAACTTTGCTGTCAGGTCCCCTCATCACAGAGCTGTCAATCACCAGCCACGGTTGCCCCATCAGAGCTCAGGGCGCATGCTGGCCGGCCTGCTAACAAGAGCTGTTAACACAGATCTGCTGACCCTTTGCTCTTTAAAGATGTTTTAAATTCCATCCTTGGATGCCCTTTGCCCTTTGACAGGGTGATATCAGCCCATCTTAGGTGAGACAGCCCAATGACAGTGGAATTATTCTGTCGTACTGCAGATATGTTTGCAACTCATGTGTTAAAATTTTTAAAGTTCTTTGTGGCCACAGCAACCTTGGGTCGAATCCAAGTGACAGCACCAAAAAAAAAAAAAAAAAGAAAGAAAGAAAAAAAAATTTCAGTTCCATGGATGCATCCATCTCTTCACCCACACTGACTTACTAGAAGGTGCTACATTCCTGAGTCATCCTATCAATTTATCAAAAACATATATATTTTTTCTTAGATCCCAATATGGCCTTTCTTGATGTGGCCTCTCATAAACTGGTAACAGTTCAAACAGGTGGGATTAGCTGCAGGAATTAGAACCTTTTATCCAGCTCCCACAACGCTAATATACTAAGTAGCATTAAGGAAACTAGGAAAGCATTTTCAAAATGGGAGGCCCCAGAACCCTCATTGTCTGTCGTCACTTTACCCCTCAACAAGACCACAAACCCAGGCAGTAAAAACTGGGAGTCTGTGGTTCCCTCCCAACCCAGAGCGATGGGAAAACAGAGGGAGCGGTCAGGCTCTCTTTGTGCTTTTCAAGGGAACCCATCATGAAGTCAGCCTTTCCCTGCTCAGTTCTGTTTCTGACTCTGCACAACGGTGGGTCAGTCTTCTCTGGACACCATGCGCTTTGTCACGGACACCATCCACTTAGCTGTGGTTAAAACTTCATTGCCAATCCCTTCCCACTCTCTCCCCAAAAGAGTCATTTCATTGCAGGGTGGTGTGAGTGTAAGGGAGAGACAGTGGTGTGTGTGTGTGTGTGTGTGAGAGAGAGAGAGAGAGAGAGAGAGTCTGTTCCTGCCAGCCTACAAACATTGTGATCCCATTTAAGCACATACTTCATCTGACGAGCTCAGTTTCTAAGACTGCAATTAGCATCACCAATTATCTCTTGCAATCTCATTTTAAGGGAGTACTTTTTGTGAAAACAAAATGACAAGAAAAGAAAATTCATATGTTATCATTGCCATTGGAAATAGCTTTTGCACAAAGGCAGGATCTAACACTGAAAGCTGGGATGCCTGTTGCTAGTAGTGGCCATGTCTCTCTCTGTAGCCCTGAGTTCATCCTGTACTGGGCGAACAGAATCAAAGCCTGCTCAAGTAGGGAAAAGAATTCTACGCGATCGGAAATGGCTTTGGACACTCTCTTTCTTTCTTTTTTTTTTTTTTTTTATAATTTTATTGAATCTTAATTCTGTACATTGGTGCAATCATAGGGCACGATTCATATACATTCAGAACTGTTTTGATCGTACTGTTACAGATAGCCTTCATGGCATTTTCTTGATCACTATATAAAGACATTGATACTCTACATTTAATAAATCAAGCTAACTCTTAAACAAATTATGTTCTCTCCTCCTACCTTTGCAAACACAGACAGATAACAATCTGGAAGACCAAGTTCAAATCACGATTCCTGGATTCCCAGGAGCTCCTTGCCAGAATAGGGGGGTTTGAGAACCAAGCCCTGGCCCACATCCCACCCTTCCCATCCTAGTCTGGCTTTGTCCCACCCCACAGGAAACACCTGCATGGATGTGGGCACCCTGGCTCACTCACCAGAGCTTTGTTCACCCTTTGCATCCACAGAGCCTCTTGTCCACCTGTTGGAGAGGGATCTGCATAGTCATGGCACGATCCATCCTGAGAGGGGCTGTGACTGAATTTGTCCCGCTCAAATTCAAATGTTGCAACCTAATGGCATTAAGAGGTGGGGCCTTCAGGAGGTGGCCATGAGGGGTTCTCCCCTTTGAATGGGATTTTATCAAAGCGGTTTCAGGTTGCATTGGGCTCACTTGCCTTTTTGCCACGTGAGAACAGTGTTCTTTCCCTTTGGAGGAGAGAGCAACATGGGGCCATTTTGGCAGCAGAGGGTTGGTCCTCAGCAAAGCCACATAGTGGAAATAGATTTTTGGCTGTTCTGTTCTCCTGGGCAAAATGGGACCTGCATGTCAGAGGACCTGCTCTAGCCTGCCTCAGTTGTGCCCAAGCTGATAACGAGTCCACAGGGACATGTAGTCTTCCCTCAGAGGACACAGAGCTTCTGCTATCTCCTCCTTTTTCTCATTTTCCTCCTTCAAAGTCTGATATCCTCTTTCCTAATTAAAAAAAATATATGAAAATATATATAATATATATGTTTTTAAAATTTGGAGATACTGGTTTCTTGTCCTTCGGTCTGACTCTTCTCAGAGCTCACCACACCTCCTGCATGCCGTCCAGCTAGCCGTGCCCAGCCGTGTGCAGCCCCTAGTCTCACAGTAGCCCCTGTCTCTGTGAATTGGCTCCTACTGTTCTTTCCTTCTTCCTATAATGTTCTCATCTTGTAGCCATTAGCAGTAACATCCATCAGGGACTAGCAACCTCACAGAAACAATCCCACACAATAGCTCATGTAAACTGTACTATGCTGCTATGTTAAATAGGTGTGGCAGCCAGGGCCATGTGCACCAGGCTCCTTTGACTTCCTGCCCTGGCCTTTCTGGCGTGGGGCTTCCTTTCTCACTATCATACATGGTCAAAAGCTGGCCCTGGCGGCCTGAAATGTCATGCCCACGCTGCAGCAGTGGAAAGGAGCCCTCTTTGTGGCTCTGGTTTAGCGTTCAGCCAGCACCTTGTAAACATGGGTTTCCTTGTCCATTTCTCCATTAGAATATGAACACCTAGGGAATAAAACTATGTTTAGTCATCTCTATATTCCTGCACTCTAGCCCATGATGAGACTAAGAGTAAACATTTTTGCATGGATTACCATCTTACTATGGTAAGGTAATAATGGCCCCCCAAAGCATCCATGCCTTCATCCTTGGAATCTCTGAATATTACCTTTTAGGACAAAGTTGTTGCAGACGTGATTAAGGATCTTGAGATGGGGAGCATGTACTGGATTATCTGGGTAGGCCCTGAATGCCATCACAAGTGTTTTCATAAGGGAGTGATGGGGGAGATTTGCTGAGGACACGTGGAAGAGAAGAGAGAAGGCAAGGTGAAGACAGAGCCGAGGAATGCTGGAGTTTGCTGGCCTTAAGAGTGGAGCGATGCAGCCACAAGCCAAAAAATGGCAGCAGCGTGAGAAGCTGGACGAGGCAAGAAAGGGAGTCCGCGCAGAGCCTCCAGAGGGAGCACGATCTTGCCAGCACTTTGATAGTGGCCCAGTGAGGTTGATCTCAGACTTCTGGCCTCCAAAACTGTGAGTGCATACATTTCTGTTGTTTTAAGCTACCAATTTTGTGGTAACATTTTTTTCTTTACAGTATAGCATAGGGAATAAGTACACTTAATTATCTCTCTAAAATCATTATTTAATCTAACTACATGCATAAACAGAGCAAATATGTAATGTGTACAGATGTGTCACATGTCACTTCTGACACTTCTTGCCAGGGCGCCAGACTGGCCAAGTCTCGGGCCGGCTTAACTAAGTTCCTGACCCGGACCGCTAAGTTACCTTGCTCAGGTTCAGTTTCTCTTAGATGCCTGAGGGCTATCTATTTTAGCTGGAGAGAGAGAGTCTTTTAATAAAGCAGTCTTCTTAGAAAGATAGATCTTAGTCTTTAGTAGAACTTGGTAATCTTCAGCAGAGATGCTGTGCTGGAGTTCTGCAGGCAGGAGAGGAGACAGAGTCAGAGTTAGCGGGTCTGTGATAGAATGCGCATGCTCCTTGACTGCCTCCTCCTCCAACCTAATAGAAGGCTAATCCCGTGCGGCTCAACATCACAGGTGTAGAGACTGCCAATTACCCCTGCTCTCATCTCACGAGCTCTCATGCTTGTTAGGAGAGCTAACTCCCTCTCCATGCCCTTTCTACCCAGGTGTTCCATTACCGAGCTATACAGGTATTTCCTATAACTCTCACTCCTCCTAGCCATAGGCTATATGGGCTGCAACACAGATGCGTCTTGGTTTCAGTTCTCCTGGGAGCAGATCCTGAGATAAAGACATGACCACAAATAGTTTCTTTGGGAGGTGATCTGAGGAAACACCAGTAACAGGAGACTCAGAAAGGAAGCCATGCCGGGTCCATGCATAAGCAAGTTACCACCGTGGGCAACTGAGGTGCAGTCCCCCTGGGTGCCCCTGGGAGGTAGTGTAACACCTCCTGATTTCCTCTTATCATTTTGTGACAGCTGCTCCTGGCACAGAGTGGCAGGAACTTTCGTAGGAAGCTGTCTTGTGTTTAGGAGTGGTGAAGCCCCAGGGGATCCATGCTGGCACCCACAGCACCTGCTGCAAGGTGGGTGCCAGGCAGGCCTCCCCTCTCACGACAGACAGCAACAGGTGGGTGAGAGGATGGGTGCAGGACTCCGACAGACCTCAGAGCAGATCCTCGTGTCTGCAATGGGGAGAGCAATGTTGCCTGCCTCACCAGACTGTTGAGAGGAATAAAAAAGATACACGCACAGAAATACACAGGCTCGGCTCCATACCCATAGCTCAGTGGTTAGGGCGCTGGCCATATGCACTGGGACTGGCGGGTAAGAATCCAGCCCTGGCCTACTAAACAACAATGACAACAACAACAACAAAATAGTTGGGTGTTGTGGCAGGTGCCGTAGTTCCAGCTACTTGGGAAGATGAGGCAAGAGAATTGCTAAGCCCAAGAGATTGAGGTTGCTATGAGCTGGCACTCTACCAAGGGTGACATAGTGATTCTCTGTCTCAAAAAAAAAAAAAAGGAAAAAAGAAAAAAGAAATACACAGGCTCAAGGGGAGGATCCATTCTGCCTCTTCCACCTTCTGGTAGCTACTGACTTTCCATAGCTCGTGGCTGCATCGGTCCAGTTTCAAGGACAGCATCCTCCAATCTGTGCCTGCCCCATCTTCACATCACTTCTGCTGTGTGTCTGTGCAAATTTTTCTCTGCCTCCTCCATGTAAGGACATTAGGGATAGCATTTAGGGTCCACCCAGATAGAATCCAATGAACTCTCCCCATCTCAAGATCTTTAACTTAATCACACCTGCAAATACTTTGTGATATAAAATTGTGTATCACTTAATGATGGGACGTGTTCTGGGGATGCATCCTTAGGCGATTTCATCTTTGTGTGGCTGTCACAGGGCATATACACCTTGATGGTACAGCCCACTGCACACTAGGCTGGGTGATGGCCTGGCCTCCTGCTCCTAGGGACACACCTGTGCAGTATGTCCCCTGTGCCCAATATTGAGGCAGCTGTTACACAGTGGTAACCATTCGTATACCTAAACATAAACATAGGAAAGATACAGTAAAAATATGAATTAATCTTATGGGACCGCTGTCATAGGTGGTCAGTTGTTGACCAAAATGTTATTCTGTACTGCATGATTCTGTGTGGGTTATGTGTATACCAGGGATTATTTTAAGTGATTTTAATAAAGTAACTCATTTAATCTTCATAGTACTACTAAAAGGTCGGTGGTATTACTATTCCTTTTTTACCTACAAGGAAATTAAGGCATTAGCTAGTAAAGAGAAGAAATGGAATTTAGTTGCCTTGTGCAAATTCCTAATCATGCTATAGCAGTGCTTCTCATCAATGAAGCAATATTACCTGGTTCAGTGAAGTAATTACCAGGCTGGTAAAAGCACTCAATATATTGGTGTCCCTGCAGGCACATGCAGCCACAGTGGACACCCCTCTGCCCTGCTGTTGTGCTCGGAGCCATCACACCGGGAACTCTCCCAGGATGTGTAAGAAGCAGTTAGACTTAGTTATGAAAAGAAACGGTGAATAAACACCTTTGTAACAATCTGGATGGAACTGGAGCCTATCCTGTTAGGTGAAGTATTATAAGAATGGAGAAACAAACACCACATGTGCTCACTTTTAAATGGGAACTAAATGATCAACACACATGTGGACAGATGGTAGTGAAATTCAGTGGAAACCAAGCAGCTGGGGGGAGGAGGATGGGTAAACTCACACTTAACAAACACAATGTACACTATCTGGTGGATGGACACAATTAGAACCTTGACTTAAAATGTACAAAAGTAATGCATGTAACCAAAAGATTTGTAGCGCCATAACATTCTGAAATTTAAAAAATAATAATTTTCTTTTTAAGAAAGAGGCCTTTGCTAAATGAGGGTGATATCAGAGAGCATCCTCAGCACCCAAGTAAGGCGGCAAAAGTATGCGACGCACTAGGACAAGCTCCTTGGAAGAAGTATCATTATAGAATTATAGAGCATCACCCCCAAGGCTGCTGTTGTGAGGGCTGGGTTGACATTTACATTCAGATTAACGCCATCGCTCATGGGTTTTATAATTCAACTGTTTTAATTCATAACAAGATTTCTAAAAATAGATGCACATTATTTTTCAGTCCACATGTTAGTGGACATCCTGTTGTGAATACCCTTTCTCTTCTTTGGCTGGGATGTTACCCAGTTTGGATAAACCTCATTCTATTGCCTCTGCTCCAGCCCGGCCATCAGGACCCTAAGTGAAAGCCTAGCGGGAACAGGGCCCTCAGTGTGTCTGGCTGCAGGGACACTGCTCCCTGCCGTCCTGTGGAGAGAAGTGAGGCCTTGGAGAGGAGGAAGTAAGGGCAACAGAAGAGTGCAGCCCTACTGCCTGGGCCCAGTCCTGCCTCCACCGCAGTGTGAGCCTGGGGAAGGCAGCCACTCTTCTCCGCCTCAGTGTCGTCCTCTCTAGAACACCCACTCCTTCATGGCTTTGCTATGAGAATGAGAGGGGGCGATGCATACAATGGACTTAATGTGAGTCTTGGCTCCAGGAAAACATTCCATAAATAGTATCTGCTGTCATGGTTGGTGTAGGGATCCCCCCACTCTGCTATGTCACCTCCCCAGCCTCTATCAGCTGTGTGACAGACGAGGATGCTGAATTCCAGGAAGTGAACAGACTTCTCCAGACTCTGGAGTCTCATTACAGGCCGGAGCAAGGATGGAATTTGGGTTTTTTACCTTCCACCAGGCTCTCTTAGATGGTAGTATGAACACCTATAATTGTCAGGAAAATCCAGGAAGCACGGTCCTCTCTGATGGATAAGAACTCACGCTTCATGAATAAGTCAGGCAACCTGAAAGTGCCTGGGTTTACAGTATATTAGTCAGTAGACTGCAGAAAACAGAACCAGTCGTACATATAAATGTGCCTGTACATACACGCATACATCCACACATATATATGTACATAGAGAGACAGATTGATTTGAGTGATGCCTCATGCAACTGTGAGGCTGGGAAGCTTAAAGTCTGCAGGGCAGGCCAGCAGGCTGATGACCCAGAGGAGAGCTGATATTGCAGCCGAGTCTGAAGACAGTCCATAGGCACACGTACTCCTTCCTCCAGGACCTCAGTGTCTTTTTTTCTTCAGGCCATCAGCTGATCAGATAAGACCCATCCACAATATGGAGGGTGATTGGCTTCACTCAAAGTCTACTGATCTAAATTTTCAGCGCATTGAAAAAAATACCTTCACAGTGACATCTGGACTAGTGTTTGATCAAATGCCTCAGTAATGTGGCCACACCAATTTAACATGTAAAATTAACCATCACGTCCGGAAAAATGAAATACCCTTTACAGGAAGAACTAGAATTGATTGAAATGATTGATTTTTAAAATTTCTCTTAGATCTTTGGGGGGAAATAAACTCACAACTCTGGCAGCAGCCCACCAGGGTCAGGACAGTGGCGTTGTGAGAACCTGGGTTGGTGAGAATGAAGCACACTAGGGCAATGTGTGGTCTCTTCACCTGCAAACCTGCTCCCCTATCCATCCTCACCTGTCTGGTTCTTGTCCATCCTCCCAGTAGCCACTTCTTCTGGGAAGCCTTCCGTGATACCCTGAGATGGCTTTGGCTTTCCTGTTAAATATCAGCTCTTTCAGATCTGACGGAAAGAGCTAAAGGCAGTGCCTGTCCCACGGCACTTCTCCTGCGTGATGTCTTTGTCAGTACACTTGTCAATGTCTACCCCTGAAATATCAGCTCCTTGGGGACAATGCCCCAAAATCACTTACTGAATTGATGCATGAGTATTATGGACTGTACTTTTGTATCACCCCCAAATTTATATATTGAAATCCTAACTTCCAATGGGATAGTTATAAGGTGGGGTTTGGGGGAGGTAATTGTGTTTAGATGAAGTCATGAGGGAGAGGCCCCATGAGGGTATTAGTGCTCTTATAAAAAGAGAGAGAGAGAGAGAGAGAGAGAGATGTAATGTCTCTAGATCTAGAAAATAGATCTCTCTCTTTCTCTCCCCCCACCTCACCATGTGAGGATACAACAAAAAGGCAGTCATCTGCAAACCAGGACACAGGCCCTCCCCAGACACTAGGTTTGCCAGAGCCTTGATCTTGGACTCCCCAGACACTAGGTTTGCCAGAGCCTTGATCTTGGACTTCCCAGCCTCCAGAACTGTGGGCAACAAATATCTATTGTTTCAGACACCCAGTCTATGGTGTTCTATTACAGCAGCCCAAGCAACTGCTTCAGATGGTGAACGAGAGAACGAATGACTTTGTAGGGCTATGCAGAAAGGCCTATGGGCACAAGGCTGGCCAAAATGTCCCTGGAGGAATAACAGTCTCCAGGTTCCAGGGCTTTTCCTATTGCTCCCTGCATGTGGAAGGCAAATAGCCTCTCCTCACTGCAACTACTTAAGAATATGACTGACTGAAAGAGCTGAAGGCAGCTGGGCGCCAGGGCTCAGTTCTGCCACAGGCTCAGCACATTCCCACTGGCTCCAGCCAATCTCCTTCCTAGTATGGACACTCCCATAGCAGGGACAGGGCACCCCCTTTCTTCCCTACCATCCAGGTAGGAGCCTGGAGCCATGAGAGGGCTTCAATACTCTGGCTTTCTCCTCCTGGGAGGGGATGTGGCCTCACATTCTAAGTGGAACCTTAATTCACCATGTGCAAATTAGGCTTGTGAAAACAAGCTAAACTTTCTCTAATTGTGTTAACTCCCCTATGTGTGTTATTTGCAAAGTCTTTTGGGCCACGAATGCATCAGAAAATCCTAGGAAATCCCTGTTCAGTCATGCAGGCACCTGAGGCCTCATTCTCAACACTCATTGAAAGCTTTCTTTCCTGGTTGCTGTTTGGAGAGCATGCATGTGTGTGTATGTATGCATGCGTGCATGCGTGTACACATGTGTGGGCATCACAGGAAAGCATGGCACTCGGGAAGCTGTACCCCAGGGTCTAGTGATTCTATATCATGATAACGTTCATTATGATCACTACAATATTAGCTTCCTGCTGCTCCCGAATGAATGTGAGGATTAATGGAATGCTCTTAATAATGTGCCTTGAGTCCTTGGGGGAAAGCTCCTTAGCAGGCACTGTTTTTTTAATCTCCTTCAGGTGAAAAGAAAAAAAGAAATTAGAACACCTCCTGGCCACAGCCTGCCCTGTCCTTGGGCCAGCCATGAAACCTCTCCAACTCCGTTTCCTCATCCATAAAATGCATTCATAGGGCTAGTCTGTCCTCTTCCCTGGGTTTAGGTGAGAATGAAATGAAACAGTATAAGTGACACCCATGACAACTGGAAAGCGTGGGGCATATTACCAAACTTGGGCCTGTGTTATCAATCCTCAGGCTGTTTCTACATTGGACAGCTTGGGGATCCACTGGGAATCCTCAGAATTCCTTGGATCTGCTCCAAATGTAACTCACCTGTTTCTTCTCCATCCCTCCCCACCGATGAACAGCATTGGGCTAAAATGGAGGCCATCTGGGGAGACTGGCTGGGATCTGGAGGTTCAGAGGGGGACTTCCCACAGGATTCTAGTGCAGGGCCCACTCAGGCCTGAGTCCTCCTCAAAACGGGGTTTTGCTAAAGCTTCTCTGGTTCTGCAGAGACAGAATTGCCTTCCCTTTGGAGGCTCTTTCTCTGCAATGACCTCCAGTCCCTGAGTCAGTACAGGTGAGAGCACACAAGGAGCAGAAAGGAAGCCCGACAGCAGCAAACTCCAGAAGCCAGGCTGGGGAGCAACTAGGGAGAGGAATTGGAGTGTGTGACAATGAAGGCAGTTAGCTCCTATCCCACACTCCGACTTTATACCATTAGGACCCTGAAATTGTTTCTTGAGATGCAAAAGAAATGTCAGCCAGTAAGTTTCCTTTAGAGGTCATTGAAAGTACTTTTTCAGAATGTCCTTGTTACTATCCACAAAGCCTAATTACAGAGTTTTCAAAATCTAGTTAGGCTGAAGACATTCATTTCTATTGGGAGACGTTCATTGCCCTCACCAAGGCCAGAGTACCAATTCCTACCACCTTTCATCCCCCTCCAACTAGTCCTGCCTCCCTGATGTCATAGGAAAAGAATCGTCATTATCACCACCACCAACACTAGTTACCAACTTCTGTGTCCCAGGCAGTGTGTCAAGGTTTTACGTGAAGATCTCTTTTAATTCTTAACATCATCCTATGGCAGTTCTATCATTGTTCTAATTTGACAAGTGAAGCTCAGGGAGGTTAAGTAACTTCCCCCCAGTTGCAAAGCAAATGAGGGGCTGAACCAGGACTCAAACCCAGGTTTCTGAAACTCCCTCCTTTACCCTGTTTCCTTTTTTATATCTCTCAGGCATACCAGAACCAGA
Organism: Arctocebus calabarensis; assembly: GCA_963573935.1. Lineage (NCBI taxonomy): Eukaryota > Metazoa > Chordata > Mammalia > Primates > Lorisidae > Arctocebus > Arctocebus calabarensis. The sequence goes on along the minus strand of CAUYON010005343.1, from coordinate 41,728 downwards.
ACAATTCTTCAATCCTATTCCCATAGAAGTCAACCAAAAAGTATGGCTATGCAATCTGTTCATTTTTTCTTTTTGGCTCTGTGCCTGATTTCTGGAAAGTTCATCCCAAGCCTTTGCAGGCACTGTGCATACAGCTTCTCACTTCAACTAAAAGGTCCAAGGAAACAATGACCTGGAGGGCTAAGGGAATTTTGCCTTTGTCTCCAGAGCTATCTGCGACTGATTGGCAGTGGCAATTCAGAGCTGAATTTTAGCTCCAAAAACTGTTCATATTAATCATTTTTGTAGAGTATGAATTCTAGATTCCTATCAGTCACACTAATGTAACACTGTCTTGTTTCTGTAAAGCTTTGCCTCTCACTGTAAGCCCAGGAAGGGAAAAACCAACCAGCCCCAGGCAAATGCACTGAACTAAAATTTCAGTGCTACGTTGCTCCCTGTCATGGCATTTTTCTGATTCAGAGGGTGATTTGCTCCGATTCCAGCACAATTGATACCCTCATATATAAGCCACCAAACACCGTCTGCTGGTAGCAGAGTTTGAAAAATGCCTCCTGGATTTTAAGTATCCAGAATGGTTGGCAACAACACTACATCAGCCCAACAACACACGCAGGAGTCAAGATATATGTTAGCTTCTGTTGCAGACTATTCCTCACTCCAGCACTGGGCTCAAAAGAACTTCATCCATTCATTCAGCCAAGTGGCCGTTATGGAGTGTTCCTGGTGCATGAAGGACTGGACTGCTTATCTCTCAGTTCCTTTGGAAAAAGGAGGTGGCATCAAGTATCTTGAGGATCCTGGTGGCTCTTGGGAGAAGATGGGGATCTCAGTGTACAGAACATTTGCTGTGGGTCACTGTCATCTAAGTTTTGGCCTCCTTTATTAGACTGTGCCTTCAGCCTACTACCCTTAGACTCTGAGTTGGTTTAGAAACTTATAGGACTTTGGGTCAGGACTAGCTCAATCAGGGTGCCCACAGCAACGTGACAATGCTCAACGTGGGCAATGGGTAGAAGCTCTAAAGACAAGTGGATTCTGAGATTTTTGTTTTTACTTTTTTCATTTTGTTTTATGTCCCCCACTGAACTACATGATTTTAATAATATTTATTTTTTAAATTATACAAGTATCTGTACAAGTATAGACACTTATAAAATATAGAAAACTGTTAAGAAAAAATTGCCTCTAATCTCACCCAGAAATGAGCACCATCTTGTTGTTTGTGCTTTCAGTCATTTTTAAAAAGCAATACACTAGGTTATAGTTTTTTTTATAAAAATATCAAATTGCATTATGCATATATAGTTTTCCCTTGCATTTTTTTAAAAAATGAGCATATTGTAAACACTTTACTATGTCAGTATGATGGTAGGGCCTTCTTGGGTATGCAGTCTGTGCAACTTTTCAGCCCAGTGTGATTCAAAGCCCCAGTATTCCCAACTAAACCTTTCCTTATGGGTAGCAAAGCAGGTGATTCTGCCCTGGAAATTTCTCCATGAGGCACAGCGTCTCAGTCTCTAGAGAATATAGACTGTTTATTTGGAGCATCTGGTACAATGTCCAGAGATTCTGATTCTGCGGATTTGTGCACACAAAAAACATGTCTGGCACTAGTAATGATTTCTAAACCATAGTCTATAAATTTCTGGTGTAGCCTTAAGTGTGGAACAAAAATTATGGAGCCCATTTAAAGGTCTCAGTTCCTTTGAGCCCTCAACATGCCTATTCCTCCCATGGTAACTCCCAATAGTGCAGCCAATTACCTTTAAGGCAGCAGCTGCTAAAAGGTCAGAGGTTATGCAGGGTAGCCTCAGAATTTATGTCCACTTCAGGACTCATTGACCCACATCAACTACTTTATGGATCAGGACCAGGCAGGGATCATTAATATTGTTACAACAGGGTTGGAAGCCCACTCATTTACCACGTGGGATACACCACTGAAGGCATAAACAGAGCCCTTAGAGACTACTCAACTCAAATAAGACTTCCAGATGTGAAATAGGCACAAATCTTAAATGTATTCATAATTTGAGATATGCAGCAAATGTAAAATTCTTTTCTCTACAACTGAATTTAACATATATTTTGGGTTCCAGTCTATCACAAGTAAAACTTAAGCTTAGCCAGGTTAAGGCTGAAGCCAGGCACTATGGCTCATGCCTGTAATCCTAGCACTCTAAGAGGCTGAAGTGAGAGGATAACTTGAGGTCAGGAGTTCAAGGCCAGCCTGAGCAAGAGTGAGACCCCATCTCTACTAAAAACAGAAAAATTAGCTGGGTGTTGTGGCAAGTGCCTATAGTACCAGATACTTGGGAGGCTGAGACAGGAGTATCACTTGAACCCAGGAGTTTGAGGTTGCTGTGAACTCAGCTGATGCCACAGCACTGTAGCCTGGGTGACACAAGGAAACTCTGTCTAAAAAAGAAAGGAAAAAAACTTAGTCAATTTGGAGTTTTCCTATTTTGTCCGGAGTTGAGTTCAAGTTTTGAGGGGCCTATGAATGATATTTCGATAGATGTTTAACAATCAGATCTTTGGAAGAAAATATGCATGTACATAAGTTTATTATAAATTTTACTGATATAAAGGATGTGTAATATAATTTATAAATAATACTGAAATACTCCTTTTTTTTTGCAGTTTTTAGCCAGGGCTGGGTTTGAACCTGCCACCTCCGGGATATGGGGCCAGTGCCCTACTCCTTTGAGCCACAGTTGCCACCCCGAAATATTTCTCATTTTAAATTTAATATAGCCATATAGAATATTTTTATTAGTTTTGTTGAACTCTTGTATCAGATTACGACTATCCAGTTCAATAAAGAAGTCACCACATCATTGATGAATGTTTGTGATCTCACAATGAATTCTGGCTAATATTTCCTTTATGTTAACAAGGTAAAAGTGAAACAACAAAGATAAATATTAGATTGTAACTTACTGCTCAATTATATGAATAATTTCTTTACTGAATCATATAATAGTTTCAGAATATTAAAAGAATATTTCTTCAATTTTTTTGTATTATTTAACACAAAATAACAGCTATAAACATGGCGTGCATTTAAGTTTAACTTGCCTTCTTAACATTTGCTCCATCACTTTCTTTAGTCTACTCTAGATAGTCAACAAAATAGAAAATCAAGCCCTAATTTGTAGCATATGCCAATTTCTGTGGTGTAAATACTTCCATCCTGACTAATTTCAAGCTATCATGTGACATCACTGTATATGAATAGAGAAGGGATGATTACCATGATTTAGTACTTTCACCATACAGATATAGCTACAGGTACAGATTTACAGATAAATAAATAACTTCAAGAACATATGTAATGGAGAAATGAAGTAAAATAATTGGGAAATAATGAGTTGTGAGTGTTTATTACCTGTGATTTTAATATAAATTATTTAATTGCAAACTTAGATTATTTAGTTTTACTATTGGCTGTGTTCAACAGTGGCTCACAAAATTCCTTAATCTTTAACAATTACTCTTGTGAGCTGATACACTACTGGGCATAAGTACTATCAATGGCTGGATTTTAAAACTCAGTGGGATCATCGGGAGATTCTTTTCTCTAATGATATACAGTGCTAAACTTTCTGCTTTACTAAATCAAATGAACGGACCCATATGTATTTATTTGGGTAACTGTTCCATTGGTTTGCTTTTTTATTTTTTAATTTCATGTGCCAGAAATCACATGTTTTAATGCTCTTTCTTTCTTTCCTTTCCTTTCCTTTTCTTTTTTTCCCTTCTTTTTGAGACAGTGTCTCACTCTATCACCTGGAATTGAGTGTCATGGCTTCAGCCTAGCTCACAGCAATCTTCTTTCCTTCACCTCCTGAGTAGCTGGGACTACAGGTGTGCACCACAACACCTGGCTAATTTTTCTATTTTTGGTAAAGACAGGATCTCACTCTTGGTCAGGCTCGTCTTAAACTCCTGAGCTCAAGTGATGCTCTTGCCTCGGCCTCCCAGTGTGCTAGGCTCACAGGGATGAGCCACCACACCCAGCGTCTATTGCTTTATTCTATGTTTTATAAATTGGTTGGATAATGTCCTTCACAATTATTCATTTTTGAGTAATATTCTAACTATATGCTTATGCAAGCATTTATTTTTTCACATAACATTTTAATATCACTTGTTCAATTGTGGGTATTTTTTTTAGTCTTCTGGTATATTTGTTATGATCTTGTTATGTTTAGGGAATGTCAACATACGTATAACAGTGAGCCATCCTATTGAATATATTATACTTTTATTTATTCAGTTCTTCTTTGTGTTCTGCAGTAGCATTTTAACCTTTTGTTCCTACAGCTTATGAATGTTTCCTATAAAATGTATTTGTAGACATTGTTCTTAAGGGGTATAACTACATTTTATTTGAATATATGAAAATTACTGATTTGTATTATACAATTTATGCTTTATTGAATTCTTTGATTTTTATAATTTTTCTAGTTGATTCTCTCATTTCCAAATGTTTATACCTTTTATTTTTTTCCTTTCAAATTGCATTGGATACTTCCTGTAAAATGTTAAATAATAATAGTGTAGTTAACATTCTTAATTTGTCCCAGAGTTCAGTGATGTTTCCAGAGTTTGCCCATTAACAATTATGCCAGTCTCCTTCTTTTTTTTTGAGACAGAGCCTCAAGCTGCCACCCTGGATAGAGTGCGTGGCATCACAGCTCACAGCAACCTCCAATTCCTGGGCTCAAGTGAGTCTCCTGCCTCTGCCTCCCAAGTAGCTGGGACTACAGGTGCTCGCCACAACACCCGGCCATTTTTTGGTTGCAACCATCATTGTTGATTGGCGGGCCCGGGCTGGATTCAAACCCGCCAGCTCAGGTGTACGTGGCTGGCGCCTTAGCCTGTTGAGCCACAGGCGCTGAGCCGCCAGTCTCCTTCTTAAGAAATAATCTCCTACTACTGATTTTGTAACACTTTTATTTGATATAATTCACATGCCTTTTAAAGTGTATAATTCCATTGATCTTAGTATATTCATAGCATTGTGGGCCATCGCCACCATCTAATTTTAGAACATTTTCATCACTCCAAAGAAATCCATATCCATTAGCAACCACTTCCACCTTCCCCTCCCTCACCCCCTAGTAACAAACCTACTTTCTGTATCTATGGATTTTCCTATTCTGGACATTTTATTTAAATTGAATTATACAGTAGGTGGGTTTTTGTGACTGGCTTCTTTCACTAAACTTAATGCTTTCAAGGTTAACCCATTTTGTATCATGCAGTAATAACAATATGTTACTATTAATATGTTAATAGTAATAATGAACTTGCCAAAATAATATATAAATAGATTCTATTTTAAAAATGTAGCATGTAAAATCATTTATTTTGTAAATATTCCAAGCACAGGTTATTTTTAGGAGTCAGTCTGTTTTCAGGTTCCAACTATATGTATCTCTACAAAGCGGTCATAGGTAATTGGATAAAAATAGGCATTTTAAAACTGCTACTAACCTTATATCCTTCATGTCCTACCCCACCAACCTGGAAATTTTTTAGAACAAATTTGTTTATGTCAACTTCATTCCCACCCACCCTGTTAAAATCTTTCAGTGGATCATCACAAGGCTTCGTGACAAGACAGACTCCTTAGCAGAGCATACATAGCTCAGTGGCCTATTCTGTGTCATTTATCACCATTCCCACTGCCTCAGCCTTTACCAGGCTGACCTTCCTGGATTGCTGAATGATCTGTCGCTGAACTATCAGTGTTGCTGAACTGTACATGTCCTTGCTTTTTGTCTGCCTGAATGTCCTTTCCTTTTCCCTATAACCTGCCATTTGCCAAGATAATACCCATTCATCTTCAAGGCCCAGCTTGGCTATCACCTCCTCCATGGGACCTTCCCTCATCACTCCTCTATGCTCCCTCAGCACTGCAGCCTCATTGCTCTGATACCACACATCACATGTGAGCTTGTAGTTGTCTGTTTTCCAGCCAACCTTCATTAGACTGTATACTCTTCAGGGGACAGATACCAAGTCTCATATATCATTTTGTCACCAGGATCTATCACAATTCTTGGCACATGGAAGAGAGTTGATGAAGTTTGATGGATGAATAAATAAAGTGAAATGCATGCACCCCAGCTTTAGGCTTATCAATAGGTATGACTTGATCACTGATTGTATGCACCAGTGACCAGAGCGAGACAGAGTTGTGCAAAATGCAGCCTTTACCTTGAAACTGCTTAGAAGATTAAGGCATTCCTGCCCACACCCTACCAAGCAAGTGTTACGGTCCGTGGCTGCTTTCATCCAGACTCCTTGTTCTCCCTTCTTAAGCTTCCCCAATGCATATTAATTTTGCAGTGTGGGTATGCTGAATGCAGATCTGGAGCTAGCTGGGGGCTTTGAGAAGCCTCACCAAGGCCTCTATTCTCTGTTTTAGAGTATTATATTATCCAGAAGTATCCCCACTGCCTATCCCAAGACATGAGGTGGGTCTCTTAGTGACAGCAACTCCCAGTCTGGGGGTGTAAATACCTCTGCTGAGAATTCTCCTAACTCACCCTCCTTTCTGCCTATGAACCATACCATAAAGTCCAAAAGAAGGACTAACTCAACCACAGCTCCTTCCTGCCTCATCCCACCTCTCCTGATAACTTCACCACCTTAGACATTAAGTCAGGGCACTGGCTGGAAAAAATGGAACTCTTGTTACCTTGCCACTCTACTTTCTTAGTCTATGATGATTTTTGAACTGAGTCTCCTGTGTAATATCAGGACATATAGGAAGGGCATTTTCCTCTCCTGTTGCCCGTGCCCTTTAGCAGGTCACCCCAGACAGGCAGAATCTCCAGTGAAAGTCAGCCCCACTGCCCTGAGTGCTGGCTGGCCTAACCCAATGCTTGGAACATATAGGAAACATCAGCGTGAAATGTTTTTGCCTGCATTACACTTGACCTTACCTGTATCCAAGATTACATGAGATACTATGTATAAAAGCACTTTGAAAAATGCTAAATGATGTTTCCAAGTAATAGTTCTTGACCAGAGAGATGGCATAAGAATAAATAAAGTAACATGTTATTAAATATATGTTGAACCCTAGCTGTGTGAAAGGCCCTATACACACATTTTCATTGTAACTTGTGGTCATCAATAGTGGAAAGCATAGTATATTCAATACAGCCTACGTGTCATGGTCACATATCCAGGATATGGAAACAACTGAAAGTGTTATGAAACCCCCTTCCACCTTCCTCACTTGCACCCTGATTCCAAAGCTTCTACCCAGCCTTATTCTCCTTCTTCTGCCTGGACCTCCCTAGTCCATGAAAAGACCAGTTCCTGCTTGTGCTGAAGATGTGCCCCATCTTCCAGGAGAGGGGGCTCTCCTCTCACCCCTCTGCAACTCACATTTCATCCATTGTTTCTGGCTCACCGCAAGTGTCACCCCCACCCCCATGTACAAGTCTTTTCCTACACTGCACCCATATTGCAGAAGTATATGGCTTTACAAGTGCCTGGTGCTGGTAAGCTCCTGTAGGCCAAGATACCAAATCTAAGGCAATGCTCCTCTCAACACCTCACACATTGTCCAGCATATTCTGGTTGCTTTACAGGCATAGGCTAATGAATAAGGATCGGGGGCAGGGAAAAGGGGAGGCAGGTAAATGGCCCTGAGCCTAAATTCAAAAGTGGACACAAGCAGAGTCTGCCCTTCTCATGGGATAGTTGTGGAAATGAGGCTCCATCCTTCTCTCCACCATGAACATGATGCCAAGAGAGGTCATCCACAAAGACGCCATTCTATCTGATTACCTATTCAGTTCCCATGGAAGCCCTCACCAGAGCCCTTAATTTCTTGTGTTAAAACAACAAACGAGGTGACCCAAGCACAATCTCTAATAGGTAGCATGGGTCAACAATTATTCATTTGTACTAGTGCTTTTCGCATGACAGGCTGTGATGAAAATTTGTCCTCTTCCTGGCAAGAGCCATAAATTAGTTTTATGCCACTGTTAAACCCAGAGACAGAAAAGGCAAGGGATTGGAAATGGGGGAGGGTCAGTGAATAAGGTCTGGCTGCTTCTAACAACAAAGCAAGGTACTTTTGGGGCCATGTGGATGAGGCAGATGGGGGCAACAGAGGTCAGTGAGATTGGGCTGAGAAGAAATGGACACAGTGACTCCAAGGAAAGATGGCACACTCTTCAAAGATCTGAATGAAATCTTATTTTTCTTTTTATCCCCAATCTGGCAGGTTTACTGAATCAATGAACACATAAATGATTGGATGCATACAGTGATTGTGTCTTTCTTAGCCAAGTATGGATAAAACCAATTATGCCACATCCATATGAGGTCTCCCTGAGTTCCCTAAGGCCAATGGAGCCACTAAAAATGATGGTGTTCATCTACATTTGTTTGAGACATATTGTTCCACAAGATATCAAGTAGAAAAAACAGCTTATGAGACTATATGTACAATGTTTAGGCATTTATGTTAAAAAAAAAAAGGCATTGAAAAAAATTGCACACCAAATGTTAATGATGGTACCATTGGGATGGTTGGCATTTTAAGACTTTTCTCCTCTCCTCTTTAAACTATGCAAAATTTCCTAAGATTTTTATGAGGAGAATACATTATCTTCTAATCAGAAAAAAATTAAGTTTAAAACCAATCCACCATGAACTCACAGTTATCTGTTCTAGGAAAAGAGAATGGTAATGTAGATCATCTAGAAGATGGGAAAAATCACCCATGCTTGACTTTGGAATATGTTATGTACATTTTCCCCCCAGAAGATTTATCTTCCTAATTATGCTTTGCTCTTTACTTAATATTAGGATTAGTTCTAAATCCCTGAGCTCCCCTGCCAACTAAATGAGCTGAATTGGATGGCAGGGAAAAGTCAGCTTGGAACGAAATGAAATGTGAGGTGCAGGTGATCCACGTGGGGTAATTGAATGCTGGCTGCTTGCAGGGAGAAGGCCAGGGCCTGGGGTTGGCACCCACATTCTGCAGCCCATTTGGAGTCCCCAGAATCAAAATGCAGTTCCACTGCTGATAACCTCCCAGCCTCCATTCTGTACTCTAGTGTCCCTGGATACAAACTGCTGGTGATAATAGTGCTCACCTCCTGGAGGCCACATGAGGATTAAGGGAGATGATGCGTGTGATGTACTTGGAATAGATACACAGCAGGTGTCAGCCCTTCTGATTTGTAAATTAATTCCACCATTTAAATACTTTCTCCCAAATGGATCTTACCATTTAAAACACATTTTAATGCATTCTCATACTGTCCAGGAGGAGGTAAGTATCATCATTCTCATTTTGCAGTCAAGGAAAACAAAAGGAACAGCCCTTGATCATGGAAGGAGTGGAAGAACTGGGCCACACCTCAGTTTTCCACATGCCTTCCTCACCCTATGCCCCTGCCCCTGCTCATCAACCCCCCACTGGGTTTAGCTCTCTGTGCCTTAGTTCCCTTTCTTAGCCAGTTAAGTTTCATCCTGAGGCCTTTCAATAAAGACTTGGAAGATGAATCAGAGAATTACTGTATAGTGCTTGGCCAAGATCTAGTGCTGTGGAAATGCAGAGTTCTAGCAGTGGGAGAAACTGAAGAGGCTCTTGTTCATTCTGACTATTTGTCATGGTGCATCAGTGGAGCTGGGATCCAAGGCTTGTCATTTCTGTGTTTTATGGAGGAAGATTTTAGTGCCTTTATAAACTTGTCTTCCAGCAGAAATATTCTCCAATATTAGACTCTTGGAAGAAATGCAGTAGTGAGATGGGGGGAGGAAAAGAGAGAAGGATAAAGTTCTTCCACATTCTCCTTCTTTGAAACATAGTTTATGCTTAAGTCACTTGCTTCCAAGACCACTTAGAATTCTAGCTTCTTCCTTGCCTGCCATCCAAGGCAGCTGAGCTAGGCTTTACACCTCTTAGCTTCCCCTCCTCTTCCACTGGGTTCAACATTAAGAGAGAAGTAAGCAAAAAGGAAAAAGGGGCCAAAGATAAACTTTTGAAGAATTTATTTGTGATTGAAGGGAAAAATGTTATGGGGCAAATGCAGACACAGAGTGAAGAAGTAATTTGATTGGCTCAAGTGTGAGCAGTTGCTTTATTTGGATTATCCCAGTGGGAAGCTCGAGACAGCATAACCAGTGCCAGTTGCAGCCTGTGATTGCCTGAGCTTAAGTTTCATTTTGCTTATATAGGAATTCAGGACATTAGAGCCACCTCCCTCTAAATGGCCTTCCTTTTAATTATTTTAACAGACTCCTGCAGAATACCATCTTGACCATCTTCCTATAAATCCCTTCCTGGCCTCTGGAAACATCTCTTCCCCCTGCTAGAAATGTAACCTTTCTGAGGCTAGAGCCCACTTTTGTTGGCTGTTTTATCCCCAGCACCTCCCATGACATGCAGTAAAAGCTGACTCTGTATTTGTTGAATGAATGGTTGACTGACTGAACAAATCAATTTACTATGTAACAGAACCATATGGAAATCAATGTATCCTGCCAAAAAGCATGATACTTATTTGTGTATGTATTACTATTTAAAACTAAGAGGAGGAAGCTGCTTCTAAATTATGAACATGACAACTCTATTAAACTATATACTAGGAAATTCTGTGTATCCATAATAAAGTTGTAGAATTCATTAAAGCTAAGCTGTCTCTCCTAAAAAAAAAATGACTTTAAATACTGTGGAAAAAAAATAAATTCTTTGCTTAAGAATTCTGTCTCAGTTCTGCCCCCACTCTGGCCCCAGTAAAGTCTGTGTTACCAGCTGGGCTTGGGGACTCTGTGACTCACATATCTAGTTGTTATAATAATACTCCTTGGAATAGGGCAATCTTATTACCACATCATGAAGGTAACTATGGTCTTTGTTACAGAATCAGAGAATTGATCACGAACCTTCTTCTTGGTTCCTAAAGGAATGTGGGGGCTTTGTGAGGGGAAAGTGATGCCCAGGATGATGTGAGGGTCCCCGGGAAGCAGATCTAACCACTCTCTTCACAGTGGGGCCTGTGACACAGCAGTGTTTGCATTCCTGGAGGCTGGTTAGAAATGCAGTCTCAACCCCATTCCCACCTTATGGATCAGAGTCTGCATTTTAACAAGATGTCCAGGTGACATGTGTGCAGACTGCGCAGAGTCTGAGGATTGTTGGTCTAGCCCAGTCATGGCCCAGTAGTGAAAGAAGAGTTTTGTAGCTTGTGACAAACAAGTGTGGGTTGTAAAATCAAGTGCTTCAGATCAGATGAGGTTTTGCACGTACCTTCCCTTCTGCACCATTCTGCTAGATCACTGATTTTAAACCTGTGTGCCATGAGAGGATCCTAGGTGTGCCTCAAATATTTTTAAAGATCATTAATTAAATTATTTTCAAAAGAAGTTCAAAGCACAGTAAGTATATACATATATATATATATATATATATATATTTTTTTTTACTCTTTTATTTTATTTTGGTCAACATAATTTAAGTATGCCAGGGAAGTTTAACTATCAGTTCAAGAGTGCAGTGAGATAAACTGAAAAACACTTACCTAGAGCATGAGGAATAGCAGAAAGATGGGAAGTAAGCCCAGTGTAGAGGTGACACAAGCTGCAGGCATTGTGCAGGCCAGAACAATGGTAGCCTGGAAGAAGGCTGAGCCTGAGACTGGGACTTAATCTCCTTTCCTCTGGGCCAATTGGAGAATATGGAATTAATTCTTGTAGAAAGTGAGCACCCTCCAATTGGGGAAATATGACCCAAATAGGGCAATTGTTGAAAGGTGGCCATAGTGAATTCTGTAAAGAAATGCATATATGGAGACAATTGGAATTGCCTTGCAGAAGATTAGGGTGATTATCTTAGTGGACACTAATAAACATGCTCCTTAGAGACACACTGTGATTGTAATACCCAAAGATGAATATTAGATGAATGAATTATTAGAGACTGGGCAGACTGCTAACCTCTCAAGCCCAGGAGGCAGCAATTCTCCCTCTGCCTTCCCATGCCTGCCCCCCAGGCCTAAGATTTTTATTAAATATGTACCCAGCTACTGGCAAAGATTTAGAGTCAATAAAACACCTGCCCCCACCTTGCTTATGGGGATTTACTTGTCAGCAGCTTTTCATGGCCATCCCTCAGCTTGGAATGAGAAGAGCCACAGTGCAGAGAGAGAAGAAACCAGTTGTTCAGTGAGGCTCACCTTGACATTGGTCGTGAGCCTCTTCGGACCTCACAATCAAGCGGTGGCATTGGTTTCAGTCCTAGCCCCTATCGAGTCTCAGAAAGGGGGAGCTCTGCTTCCAGGACCAAAGGGCAAGGGCTATGCCACACCAGGCACTGCTGTCAACACCTTCAGCATCTCATTCTCTGCATTTCTGGGTTGTACATCTTCCTGGGAATGCCAGCAATGACCCTGCCCTTTTAAGCCCATGGGACTCTTAACTTCCCCTGAGCCTGTCCCTGCAGTGACTCTTCCCCATCCTCCAAAGCCATTAGCTAGTAGTTTCTCAGGCAACCAGATCAACAGACTGGCCAAAGGAGCATATGAAAAATGAAAGAAAAGACCTCCCAGTGGTTGTTTCTTAAGCCCCATGAAATAGGCCCATGTAACACTAACCTGGAGATAATGACATTCACTCCCATTCATTCTTTCTCCCTCTCTTTTCCTATGATTTTTTGATATATAGCAAGCAGTAAAGAGTGCAAATCTTAAATATATGCTTCAATGGATTTTTACAAATACAGAGGGTGCTCAAAAATGTGTATACATATTTTAAGAAGGGAAAGACTGTATGAAAGTGTAATACTCAGTAAATACTGCTAACAAAAGATGAATATGAGTCACATTTGAGCACCTCTTGTAATTGTAGGTGTCAAACATGATGTGACTATTGCAAATTTAATACAGTTTTTTCCTTTCTTAAAATGTGCATATATTTGGGGGTCATCTCTGTATGTACATCCATAGAGTCACCAACCAGGTTGAGTTAAAATATTTCTAGCCCCTTAGGGGCTTCCTTGTGTCCCACTCAGTCAATGTGCCCCCATTAAAAGATAACACTGTTCAGGGAGCTGGGCGTGGTGGCTCACGCTTGTAATCCCAACACTTGGGAGGCTGAGGCAGGTGGATTGCCTGAGCTCACAGGTTTGAGAACAGCCTGAGCCAGAGTGAGACTCTGTCTCTAAAAAATAGCTGGGCACTGTGGCAAGCACCGATAGTCCCACCTACTTGGGAGGCTGAGGCAAGAGAATTCCTTGAGCTCAGGAGTTTGAGGTTGCTGTGAGCTAAGATGCCATTGCACTTTATCAAGAGTGACCAAGCGAGACTCTTATCTCAAAAAAGAAAAAAAAAGATGGTAGAGGGTGGAGCAAGATGGCAGCTGAGTAACAGCTTCCTTGCAACTGGGCACGGTGAGAATGGGAGAGAAGACTTCAAGCATCTCTGGCTGGTGGGATATGCCCAGAAACATCCCTTTGGGGATGCAGGGAGATAGCATGAGACTTCTGGACTCCCTGAGGAAGGCAAAAGCGGTGGAGATCTGGCAAGTGGTTGCATGTGTTCGTTCAGTATAATCCTGCCAGCATCTATGGGTATAGCAGCAGAGAGACTGCAAACTGCAAAGGCCTTACCTGTGAGCTGTTTGGGTTTCTTTTGGACTTGGCACTCGGTTGAACTGCCTTGGGAGAACTTGGGCAAGAGTGCGGCAGTCTTTGAGTGTTGTCTGGGGCCCCAGACTGGGCCACCAAGCCAGACAGAGCTACTAGTGTTTGGTTGTGGGCTGTGTGGAGCCATTGTGGGAGAACTGCCCTGGCAAGGTCCACCCTCAGGGATCGAGTAATCTAGTGACTGAGCAGCCTAAAGGCAGGGACTGAGATGCCTGCAGCCTTAGCCCTCAGGAGCAATGTGAGACCGGTTTTGGCACATTGGTAAGTGGATAGCCACTTAAGAAGTGATCCCAGCCACAAGCACTTTCCTGGGAAAGCTTCTGCTAAGCCCAAGTTAGCAATTTAAAGTGCCTTCTAAGCAGGCTGAGGAGGATTTAAGCTCTCCACCCTGCGGGGTTTGAGAAATCATTAGAGGCCTCTGGTCTCCATTTTGTACAGCCGTATCAACATTGTGACTAACATATCATACTGCAGAAGATCACCTCGTGCCCAGACAATATCAGCAAAATATATATACTGCTTTGTTTGGGGTTTTGTTTTGCTTTGTGTTTTTTGTTGTAGTTGTTGTTTGTTTGTTTGTTTGTTTTTGTTATTATTGTTTTGTTTTTAATTTCAGGATTTTCCTTAAAGATTTTTCCTTTCTTTTATTTCTTCATTTTTCTACTTTGAATATAATTTTCCATTGTTGCCTTTTTCAACAATTAGAACTTCAATTTTGCTAGTGTTTCTACCCATATCAATTTTCCCCAATTTTATCCGTAAAGTTTTCGGTTTGCTTGTTTTGGTTTGATTTATTGCATTTTTGTCTTTCCTCTCTACTTGGTGGAGGTGGGGTACTGTGTTCACACAGGCTGGCAAAGAGCTACTGACCTAACCACCCAACCCGGCACCCCCAGAGGTTGGGGGTTCTTAAGGTTGGGTCAAAGTACCCTACTGTACACCTATATTGCTCCCATCCCCTTCTTTCTGGGCCTCTCTTCTTTTGGTCGATAGTTGCTTCTACCCACCCACTCGCCTTTCTCCTTTTTCTTCTCTTTTTCTTTCTTTCTTTTTTTTTTCTCTTTCTTTCTTTTTTCCATTCTTGCTCTTCAATCTTCTCATCCTTCTGATCCTGTACCAAAAGGACTCATCGAAACCCTAGTCCAGAGGCATGGCAACTTAAAGAACAGGAAGAAGTGAAAGGAAAATTAGGGCAAGGAAACAGATAAAAGAAATCACTTATGAGGAAGAATCAGCAGAAAACTCCTGGCATCATGAAAAACCAGGCCAGAGCAACCCCCCCAAGGGGCTGTGATGTAGATACCGCAGAGGATTCCACCTATAAGGAAATGGTAGAAATGACAGAAAGGCAATTTAGCATACAGATGATGAAAACAATCAAGGAAATGAAGGAAACACTGATGGAGACTGCTGATAAAGTAGAAAAAGAAATCCAAAAACATAATCAAGTAAGAGATGAACGCTATGAAGAATATAAAAAGGATATGGCAGAGATGAGGGAACTGAAGCAGTCAATTAGGGAACTTAAAGATGCAGTAGAAAGTATCAACAACACATTAGACCATGCAGAAGAAAGAATCTCAGAGGTAGCGGACAAAGCTCTTGAGATAACTCAGATAGTTAAAGAGGAAGAAAAGAAGAGAGAGAAAGCAAAACATTCACTGACAGAATTATGGGACTCTATGAAGCGTTCAAACATACAAGTTATAGGTATCCCAGAAGGGGAAGAAGAATGCCCCAGGGGAATGGAAGCCATACTAGAGAATATTATAAATGAAAATTTCCCAAATATCACCAAAGATACTAACACTCTCCTTTCAGAGGGATATTGCACTCCAGGTCACCTCAACTCTAACCAAGCTTCCCCAAGACACATAGTGATGAACCTGTCCAAAGTCAAGACAAAAGAAAAGATTCTTCAAGCTGCCAGGAGTAAGTGCCAGTTGACCTACAGGGGCAAATCTATCAGGGTGCCTGCAGACTTCTCCAATGAAACTTTCCAAGCAAGAAGACAATGGTTATTGACCTTTAACCTACTTAAACAGAAAAATCTACAGCCCAGAATTCTATATCCTGCCAAGCTAAGTTTTAAAATTGACAGAGAAATCAAATCATTTACTGATATACAAACATTAAGGAAATTCGCCACAACAAGACCAGCTCTACGGGAAATACTCCAACTTGTTCTACACAGTGACCATCACAATGGATCAACAGCAAAACAAGAACTCAGAAATTAAACGTCAGAGCCTAACTTCCACACTGAGGCAAAAGATAAAACTAAGTAATGGACTCTCACAAAATAAGATGAATAGAACACTACCACAATTATCAATTATCTCAATAAATGTTAATGGCTTGATTCCCCATTGAAGAGGCATAGATTGGCTGACTGGATTAAAAAACACAAGCCATCCATTTTCTGTCTGCAGGAAACACACCTAGCTTCAAAAGACAAATTAAAACTCTGAGTTAAGGGTTGGAAGACAATTTTTTAGGCAAACAGAATTTAGAAGAAAAGAGGAGTTGCAATCTTATTATCAGATACATATGAATTTAAAGCAACCAAAGTCAAAAAAAAAAAAAAGGTGGTCCCTTTATATTGGTCAAGGGAAAAATACAAATACAACAAGAGGAAGTTTTAATTCTAAATATTTTTGCACCCAATTTAAATGCTCCTAGATTCTTGAAACAGACCTTACTCAGTCTCAGCAATATGATATCCTACAATACCATAATAACAAGGGACTTTAACACTCCTTTTACAGAGCTGGACAATCCTCTAAACAGAAATTAAACAAAGATATACGGGGTCTTAAATGAGACCCTAGAACAACTGTGCTTGATAGATGCAAATAGAACACTCCATCCCACAGATAAAGAATATACATTCTTCTCGTCGGCCCGTAGAACATTCTCCAAAATTGATCATATCCTAGGACACAAAACAAACTTCAACAGAATCAAAAGTATTGAAATTTTACCTTGTATTTTCTCAGACTGCAAGGCAGTAAAGGTGGAACTCAATTCCAATAAAAATGTTCAGCCCCACACAAAGGCATGCAAACTAAACAACCTTCTGTTGAATGACAGTTAGGTGTAGGAAGAAATAAAACAGGAAATCATTAACTTCCTTGAGCATAACAACAATGAAGACACAAGCTACCAAAACCTGTGGGATACTGCAAAAGCAGTTCTAAGAGGAAAATTGATCACTTTAGATGCTTGCATTTGAAAAACAGAAAGACAGCACATCAATAAACTCACAAGCCATCTTATGGAATTGGAAAAAGAAGAATAATCTAAGCCTAAACCCTGCAGAAGAAAAGAAATATCCAAAATTAAATCAGAGATCAATGAACTTGAAAACAAAAGAATCATTCAGAAAATAAATGAAACAAGGAGTTGGTTTTTTGAAAAAATAAATAAAATAGATAAACCTTTGGCCAAACCAATTAGAAATAGAAAAGTATAATCTCTAGTCACCTCAATCAGAAATGATAAAGGAGAAATTACAACTGATTTCACAGAGATACAAGGGATCATCTCTGAATACTACCAGAAACTCTATGCCCAGAAATTTGACAATGTGAAGGAAATGGATCAATATTTGGAATCACATCCTCTCCCTAGACTTAGCCAGGAAGAAATAGAGCTCCTGAACAGACAAATTTCAAGCACTGAGATTACACAATCAAAAATCTTCCAACCCAAAAATGCCCTGGTCCAGATGGCTTCACGCCAGAATTCTATCAAACCATCAAGGAAGAGCTTATTCTCATAGTGCAGAAATTATTCCAAAAAATTGAGGAGGAAGGAATCTTCCCCAACAAGTTCTATGAAGCAAACATCACCCTGATACCCAAAGCAGGAAAAGACCCAAGTAAAAAGGAGAATTTCAGACCAATTTCACTAACAAATATCAATGCAAAAATTCTCAACAAAATCCTAGCCAATAGATTACAGCTTATCATCAAAAAAGTCATATATTGGGTGGCACCTGTGGCTCAAGGAGTAGGGTGCTGGCCCCATATACCAGAGGTGGGAGGTTCAAACCTGGCCCTGGCCAAAAACTACAAAAAAAAAAAAAAGTCATACATCATGATCAAGTAGGTTTTATCCCAGGGATGCAAGGCTGGTTTAACATACGCAAGTCAATAAATGTTATCCACCATATTAACAGAAGCCAAAAAAAAGGACCATATGATCCTCTCAATAAATGCAGAAAAAGCATGTGATAAAATCCAGCATCCTTTTCTAATTGGAACACTGAGGAGTACAGGCATACGTGGCACATTTCTGAAACTAATCGAAGCTATCTATGACAAACCCCCAGCTAATATTTTACTGAATGGAGTAAAACTGAAAGCTTTTCCTCTTAGAACTGGAACCAGCCAAGGTTGTCCTTGTCACCATTACTATTCAATGTAGTGCTAGAAGTGCTAGCCAATACAATTAGGCAAGACAAGGAAATAACGGGCATCCAAATGGGAGCAGAGGAGATCAACCTCTCCCTCTTTGCCATTGATATGATCTTATACTGAGAGAACCCCAAAGACTCAATCACATGACTCCTGGAAGTCATCAAAAAATACAATAATGTTTCAGGATATAAAATCAATGTCCACAAGTCAGTAGCCTTCATATACGGCAATAACAGTCAAGATGAGAGGCTAATTAAGGACATAAGTCCCTTCACCATAGCTTCAAAGAAAATGAAATATCTAAGAATATACCTAACAAAAGAGGGAAGGACCTCTATAAAGAAAATTGTGAAACACTAAGAAAGGAAATAGCAGAGGATATTAACAAATGGAAGAACATACCATGCTCATGGCTAGGAAGAATCAACATTGTTAAAATGTCTATACTTCCCAAACCAATCTACAGATTCAATGCCATCCCTATTAAAATACCAACATCGTACTTTCAAGACTTGGGAAAAATGATTCTGCAATTTGTATGGAACCAGAAAAAAACCCGTATGGCTAAGACAGTTTTGTGTAATTAAAAAAAAAAGCCAGAGGCATCAGCATACCAGATTTTAGGCTGTACTACAAAGTCATACTGGTCAAGACAGCATGGTACTGGCACAAAAAGTGAGACATGGACATTTGGAATCGAATAGAAAACCAGGAATGGAACTAACATCTTACAACCACCTAATCTTTGATAAGCTAAATAAGAACACACCTTGGGGGAAAAACTCCCTGTTCAATAAATGGTGCTGGAAGAACTGGATATCCACATGTAAAAGACTGAAACTGGACCTCACCTTTCTCCACTTACTAAAATTGATTCAAGATGGATAAAGGACTTAAATTTAAGGCATGAAACAGTAAAAATCCTGAAAGAAAGCATAGGAAAAACACTGGAAGGTACTGCCCTGGGGAAAGACTTCATAAAGAAGACTGCCATGGCAATTGCAACAACAACAAAAAAAAACAAATGGGACTTAATTAAACTAAAAGTTTAATGTCTCCTTCTGTGCAACTAAGGAGACAACAACCAAAGCAAATCAACAACCTACACAATGGAAAAGAATATTTGCATATTTTGAATCAGACAAAAGCTTGATAACTAGAAGCTACAGAGAACTCAAATTAATCCACATGAAAAAAGCCAATAATCCCATATATCAATGGGCAAGAGACATGAATAGAACCTTCTCTAAAGAAGACAAATGGCTAATAAACATATGAAAAAATGCTCATCATCCCTAATATTAGAGAAATGCAAATTAAAACCACCCTGATATACCATATAACCCAGCAAGAATGGCCCACATCACAAAATCTCAAAACTGCAGATGCTGGTGTGGATGTGGAGAGAAGGGAACATTTACACTGCTGGTGGGACTGCAAACTGATACAACCTTTTTGGAAAAAAGTATGGAGAAATCTCAAAGAACTCCCACTAGACCTCCCATTTGATTCTACAATCCCATTACTAGGCTTCTACCCAGAAGGAAAAAAATCCTTTTATCATAAGGACTCTTGCACTAGACTATTTATTGCAGCTCAATTTACAATCGCCAAAATGTGGAAACAGTCTAAATGCCCACCAACCCAGGTATGGATTAACAAGCTGTGGTATATGTACAACACAGAATACTATTCAGCCATTAAAAAAAATGGAGACTTTTACAGCCTTTGTATTAACCTGGATGGAAGTGAAACATATTATCTTAGTAAAGCATCACAAGAATGGAGAAGCATGAATCCTATGTACTCAATTTTGATATGAGGACGATTAATGATAGTTAATGACATGGTGGGAGTGGAGGAAGGGGAGAGCAGAGATAGAAAGAAGGAGGGAGAGATGGGGGAAAGGAAGAGCAGAGAGAGGGATGGGAGGGTGGGGTCTTGGTGTGTGCCACATCTTTTGGGGGCAAGACATGATTGATTTTACCTAACAAATGCAATCAGTGTAACCTGGTTTCTTGTACCCTCAATGAATCCCCAACAATAAAAAAAATAGTATGTCTCCTTCCTAGTTCATCCTCAGTCACATTCAGGGTCATACAGGAGTTAGGCACTGCTTTCTTTTGTACAATTGGGAGGGGACCAGGTCTTTGTTCAAAGTGACTGTAACCCCAGGTCTTGCTCTTCAGGATGGGATCTAAGCTTCCGGGTACATCACTCACACCCAATTCCTGGCTCCCAAACTGGGCACTGTGCCCATGCACTGACCTGGACCTCTGAGTAAGACCCCACAGCCCATCTCTGCTTCCTCCCTCAAGTAACCCCCATTCCAGAAGTAGGACACCCCTGACATGCCCTCCAGAAACACCAGCCTCCATCTTGTTCCATCCAAGGCTCCAGCCTTACCCAATCACTCACAAGAACTGAACCAACAAGGCCATTGCTTCCATGGGAATGGCTCAGCCAGTTCCAATACCAGAGGCAGCTTCCCCTTCCTGGGCTGGGAGTGGAAAACTCTCTAGAGACAGCACAGCTGCAAAAGAATAAAGCTACACACCAAAACAACACAAGCCACAAGATCCGTTTTTCCTTAATCACTCACCTTTCACACCCTCTCTGGAAGCCCCTGAGGAAGGTGCCCAGAGGTGTGGGTGGAAGAAGTTCTCGGGCTGCCTCAGGGGCCTTGGGCAGGCCAGGGCAGGAGACGGGCTGCAGCATGTTTTCCTTGTGAGTTCACACCGGCCACCATGGAAGATTTTTATCTTAAAGACTCACACTGTCACACAAGGTATAGACAGTGAGTCTATAACACAGAGGTTCTTAAGGCATAGGATAGGCAGGGGACTGGACATCAGAACACCTGGAGGGAACACATCCTTTTTTTTTTTTACACCAGAGGCTACATTTCTCTGCTTGTAAAAAATAAAAAAATTTAAAAAAGAACACCTGGAAAGCTGTCTCCCCAGCCCCTGACTACTGGCGTCCCTACTGGGAGCAGTCCTTCAGGGACAGACATGAACAAGATGAGATCAAAGTAGAAGCGTGGGCGGGCGGATACAGGAAGGGACGGACCAGGGGCGAGGGATTTGGAGGTTTACGTTAGTCATGATGTTTTCTATTAGCGGCAACAGAAACCAATTCAGACAAGGATGGCAAAAACAGCAAAAAATGGAGGGGTGAAATCAATCTTTATGCACCTCTAATGTCGAAGTGGGACTTGCTTTCAGGTATGGCTGGACTCAGCGGCTCAAGTAATGATATCATTCTTTCTCTTCACTGTCCTTACCTTGATCTACCTTTCATTTTTGTATAAACCTTTTATTACTTCCTGTAGAAGTTATGGGCTACCAGTAACGCAGGCTTCTATTGTCCCAGATTGGCAAGCCAAGCAGAAAGAGACATTTCTCTAATAGCCCCCTAAAGCCCTGGTTGGCTTGGATCCCAGACCCACCCCTTCGGCCAGCCCCTGATGCTGGGGTGATGGGAGAGCTAGTGCTGGGCAAGCCTAGGTCATGTGCCATACGTGTGCCCAGGAACAGGGAGACAGCATGACCCACAATCCCACCAGAACTGTTTCTGGAGATGGAGGAAGGTGATTATGTGCAGAAAAGAAAAAGTCAATCTGCCACAGCAGTCCAGGCTGTTGCTGTGGCATAACAAATGGCCAAGATAGAAGCTGCCACCCAGAGCAAAGTGTCTTGCTGGGGAAAGCAAGAAATGAGATGGAATGTGGGGCAGGGCCATGCCACAGAGGACTCCACTCTCCATCCAATACTCTTTCACTCTGCCTTCTGTCAAAATCATCTGTGGATACAACTCAACAACAAAAAACCAAACACCCCAATTCAAAAATGAGCAAAGGACTTGAATAGACATTTCTCAAAGGAAGATATACAAATGGCTAATAAGATGCTCAATATCCCTAATCATTAGAGAGATACTAATGAAAACCACCTGAGATACTACTTCCCATCCATTAAGATGTCTATTATAAGAAAAAAAAGAGAGAAAGAAAGAAAATAGCAAGTATTGGTGAGGGTGTGGAGAAATGAGAACCCCTGTGCACTGTTGGTGGGAATGCGAAATGGTGCAGCCTCTATGGAAAACAGTCTGATGGTTCCTCAAAAGATTGAAAATAGAACTACTATATAATCCAGCAATTCCATTTCTGGGTATATTCCCAAAAGATAGAAAGCAGGATCTCAAAGAGGTATTTGCACAGCCATATTCATAGAACCATTATTCTTTTTTTTTTTTTTTTTTTTTTTATTGTTGGGGATTCATTGAGGGTACAAGAAACCATGTTACACTGGTTGCATTTGTTAGGAAAAGACCCTCTTACAATCGTGTTTAGAACCATTATTCTTAATAGCCAAAAGATTGAAGAAATATACATACAATACAATATCATTCAGCCTTAAAAAGAAAGGAAATTCTGCTACAACACGCATGAACCTTGAGGACATTATGCTGAGTGAAATAAGCCGGTCACAAAAGGACAAATATGTTTGATTTCACTTTTAAGAGGTACCTGGAATAGTCAAATTCTTAGAGACAAAGTAGAATGCAGGATGCCAGGGACTGACAGGAGGGGAAAATGGGGAGTTATTTAAGGGGTATGAACTTTCAGTTCTGTAAAATGAAAAAGCTCTGTGAATGGATATGGTGATGGTAGAACAGCAATGTGAATGTGGTTTCTTAGTCATCATGGGTGGCTATAACAAAACACATAGACTGGGTGGTTTAAATGACACACATTCATTTTCTCACAGTTCTATAGGGTAGAAGTCCAAGATTAAGGTGCCAGTGCAGATGGGATCTGATGAAGACCCTCTTCCTGACTTGCAGACAGCTGCCTTCCTACTGGGTGCTTGATAGAATCAGGTACCTGCCCAAATAAACTTGACCCTCTTAAGCAGGGTCAGGTTCATGGCCCACCCAGGAAGGGTAACACTCATGTCCCTCCCAGGAAATAGGAATGCCACCAATTCTGGTAGCCCTAACCCTTTGAATCCCTGTCCACCATAGCCCACGTTCGGATTTCTCCCTAGTCAGGAATCTCACTCCACCTGCACTCCAGATGGAATAAAAGCCACTTTAATCACATGAATTGGATCTCCATTTTCCTTTCGTCCCACATCTCAGAATGATTTTATCCTTAGGTCCAGAACCTTTCAGCGCTTACATAGCCTTTCCTCACTGCACACCCTTGGAACAAGCTCTCTCTCTGCCTATCCTATGAAGGCACTAACCCCATCATGAGGGCCCCACCCCATGACGTTATCTAACCCCAATTATCACCCAAAGACCCCATCTCCTAATACCATCTCATTTGGGATTAGGGCTTCAACATATGAATTAGGGGATAGGAAGAGTCAAACATTCAGTCCAAAATGGTACTTAATATTCCTGAACTACACACTTAGAAATAGTTAAGATAGTAAATTTTATGTGTGTTTTATCATAATTTGAAAAAAAAAAAAAAACACCTGCAGAGAGAATTAAAGAGTCAGGTCCTTGAGTTCTACCACAGTGGTGATTGCTGGGTCCCAAGATGGAACCTAAAAGGGGCTGATTTTTCACAAGCTGCAGGCAGATGAGATTATGCAGCAGTCTGAGAAGCACTGCTTTAGGCAACAGGGTGCCATGGAAAGTTTTGGGCTGTGAGGTGGCAGCAGGATGCAAGTGGAAAGTTTGTGGTGGTGTTCACAGAGAGGTTCTAGAGCCTTCCTGCCCATATGACTAAGAGGAGGAAGGGAATGAAGAGGAACAAACGATGATGGGTACGGGGTGAACAATCTCCAGAGCATTCCTGCACAGACACCCACTGATCTCAGGCCCATTGCCAGCCCAGCCAGCAGCCCCTTCTTAATGGAAGGGGAGGAGCAAGCTGCTTCCAGCCTACTCTCCTGCAGCCACGCTGAGCCAAGTGTCTTGCAGCAGGACCATCAGGAAACAAAAAGAGCACTTTAGCTTCTTCACTGGAGGAAACCAGCAGGTATCTCGGGGGCTCAGCCAGGGACCAGATCCAAGCTTCTAAGTGACAAGCAGGGACAAAGGCATCTGCACTGTCCCAACCAACACCTGCCAGGAGGGAAACGAGAAACCCTCCCTGGGAACAATATGGCTCTGCACCCAGCCCTCCAGCTGCTACTGACCACTTATCTCAGGGGACAGACGTGGTAGGGAGGTGTGACAGCAAGGCCCTCCCAGAACCAGCCTCTTGAGAGCCATTTCTGGAGCCACTGAAGCTTGGAGGGCCAGTTCTCGTCCAGAGACATTGTGGCATCTGTGGGAGAAAGACAGACATATGGCCCTGCTCTCTGGTCACACTTTGCCAGACAAGGTAAAGAGATCAGTTTCTCGGGGGCCTCTCTCTGCACTCTGAATGTGGTTCAAGTCTCCGCACCAGCTCTACCCAGAATGATAAAGAAGTGTGTGAGCGTCAAGCCCCAGGGACTGGTTTCTTCCTCCCTTCCAAGATGAGTCCAGCTGGGTGATAGCTGGACTCAACCAGAAAACAGAAAAAGAGGGGAGGGACGGAGCAGGGGCCCTCTGTGCCTTTGATAGGGGAGAGAACATGTGTGTTTCTATGTTGGCTCTTGGACTCTGCTGCCAACAAAGTGGTCACTTTGAAGAAAATTTTCAGAAGACTGATGTTTGGGCACTTAGTGCCCTGACTCCAGAAGGCACCTCCTAGCACAGCACCCATTCAGGTCTCCATGATGTATCTGCAGAGAACCTGATTTTTTTGTTCCCATTATGCCCGCTTTTTGTAAAAACTTTGGATGATGCTGTTATGAATTAAATTGTGTCCACCTGCCTCCCACACTCACATGTTGGAGTCCTACCAGCCTATCATAATGGGAACTGATTTGGAAATACGGTCATTACAGATATAGTTAGTTAAGTAAGAAAAGGTCATACTGGAACAGGTTGGACCATACTCCAATATGACTATAGTGATAGAGTCAAATGTAGGGACCCGCGAAATAGAACCAACCCACCCAAATAGAACTGTCCTGCCCAGGAAGAAATGAGTGCATGAATGTCCCACCCAGGAAAGAATGAATGTATCAATCCTTACTCCTCCCACCCTTTAAATTCCCATCCACCTTAACCCACGTGCTGACTCCTTTCCCGAATTCAGCTCACTCACACCTGAGTGGAAATAAGGGCTACATTGATCACACAGAACCTGGACTCTGATTTCCTTTCATTCAAGTTTCAGAATAATCTTTTATTTTTGGTCCTTGACTTCTCAAATAGTCCTTATAAAAAGGGTAATTTAGACTCGGCGCCCATAGCACAGTGGTTACAGTGCCAGCTACATACACCAAGGCTGGCAGGTTCAAACCCGGCCCAGGCCAGCTAAACAACAATGACAACTGCAACAAAAAAGTAGCCGGGCATCATGGCGGGAGCCTGTAGACTCAGCTAATTGGGAGGCTGAGGCAAGAGAATCACTTAAGCCCAAGAGTTTGAGGTTGCTGTACTATGACGCCATGGCACTCTACTGAGGGTGACATAATGAGACTCTGTCTCAAAAAAAGAAAAAAGAAAAGGGGTAATTTAGACACAGAGACGTGCATGGAGGGAGGACAGCATGAAAAAACAGGGAGAAGGTGGCCATCTGCAAGCTACAGAGAGGGGCCTGGAAGGGATTTGAAAGGGCAGCACTCAACCGCCAGAGATCTACAGACCATCAAGGCTTGTACGAAAGGTCTTTATTGGTAGGAGATACTTCAGAGCAGCACTAAGGAGAGAGAAAAGAGAGAGGGAGAGGGAGAAGAGGGAGTGAGGGAGAGAGAAAGAAAGATAGAGGAGGAGAGAGGAGAAAGGGAGTCAAAAGAAAAGCGCACCCTTATATAGGTTCGGTTAGGGGAGGTGACGGGATGGTAGACTAGCCAATAAGGAGTTACTGCTCTGGCGGGAAGAGCCGTTAGGGGCAGGCCATACGTTTGAAATTTTCAGTGGGTAATTGGGATAGGGAGATGAAGTAAGTTTTGCAAAATTACCTAACATTCCTCCCTTCTTGATATGTTAAAAATAGAGGTTTGGCCTTGGAATAGGGGACTTCGAGTTCTCTCTTTTCTAGCTTCTTCCTGCTGAGAGGGCCATGTAGTTTTAATTGGCCAACTATAGGGTGATTATGATTTTTTTTCATTGGGAGGATATAAGTTTTTGCTTTCAGACTGTCCTTTTAGCTATGGGTGTTTAGAAGTGGTGTTCAGGAAAGTCTTATGGCCTGGAGTAGAGTGTAGTCCATTCACGAGGAACAGTTTTTTGTTGTTGTTGTAGGTTGGAGCACCAACTGAGTAGTTACCTGTTAAGACAACTTTGAGAGTTGAGTTTGAATAAAATGAGTTATGCATGGAGTCATAGCCATTAGCCCAGGGATGACAACTATAGATGTGAGGAAGGGAAGAAGTACAACCCAGAGGGGATTTTGAGTGAACTAAGAGGAGAAGCCTGATGACTCTGATTTATGTTGGGTTTTTTTGTTTTTGTTTTTGTTTTTTAGTTTGAGGCTTTTTTAGAGTGATTGGACTTTGCTAGTGATGATTTTAGACTCATTAACAAAGAGAAAATATCAACTTAAAAGGAGAGAGGTTGGAGGTTTTCTTTGGTAGGGAATGTAGGCGTAGAAGTGCCAGGGGTAGAAGAGTGATTTAGTTTAAGTGAAGTTTGAGCAAAAGTTTGGTTAAGGTAGATTTTAGGGATTTGTTAGACTTTTTAATTTTATTCTGAAGATTGAGGATGGAAAGGAATATGGAAGTGTCACGGGATACCTAAGGCTTTGGTTAAGGTTTGAGAAATGGTGGAGGTGAATTCAGATCTATTGTGGGACTGTAAAGAATAGATGATCACAAAGCAGGAAATAATGTCTTAGAGTATGATAGAGGCAATAGTGGTAGTTTTTTTTGTTTATAGTAGTAAAGGCTTCAATTTAACCTGAGAAGGTATTTACTAATATTAAGAGGTATTTATAATGTTTGATCTTAGACA
The DNA here is from genome assembly GCA_963573935.1 of Arctocebus calabarensis. Lineage (NCBI taxonomy): Eukaryota > Metazoa > Chordata > Mammalia > Primates > Lorisidae > Arctocebus > Arctocebus calabarensis. The sequence goes on along the minus strand of CAUYON010005343.1, from coordinate 14,605 downwards.
TGTGTGTGAAATCAAGTTGTTAGTCTATTTTAGGAAGAAGTTCTCCAGCCTGGCGAGTTGGAAAGTGTGGGAGGCGAGACTTTGTTTGTGTGTTGGAGCGCTGGTAGATTTTATAGGATGATGTAAGTTGATTCAGAAACTCTGAATCTATTTGTGAGAGAGGAAAGAAAGCTTTGAGGAATTGTAGTAAAGTTTGAGAGTTGGGGTGAATCAACTTGTGGAAATAGATGAGGAGGTCACGAGTGAGAGGTTTTGATATAGGAAAGTGGTTAAATTGATGTGAATGGTAATGGAGAATGTCTATAGCCTTAGGCAATTTAGAAGTTTTTAATAGTTTGATAATAAAGTGAGAGTTAAGAAAAGTGTTGCCTTTGGTGTTACATAAGCCTCATTCTTTTTATATAGTTGCATGGGATAATATGTGGAACGCATACTTAGAATCAGTATAGATAGTGAGAGATTTATTTTGTGCTAGGGTGAAGGTTTTTGTTAGTGCTGTTAGTTATCAGTATTAGGAAGAGGTTCTTCTTGTATGTTGGAGAGGCAAGGGAGAAGAGAGTTTAGTGTTTGAAGGCAATTGTGAGTGGGTGATGAATAGGGAACAGGCAAGAGGGATGCAGAATTTAGTGTGGGACATGTGTTAAAAGATAATGATGGGTCAGATAAGAGAGAAGTCTGAAGGTTAAGAATTCAGCATGGTGGCAGGGTTTGAAGATTTTTGTATGTTAAATGATCAGATAGAGAATGAGGGGACAGGATAGTAGTAGGGAAGGTGAAAGTGAGTTTCTTCGACTCTTGTATTAGAGTAACTGTGGCTGTCAATGCCTTGAGACAAAGGGCTCAACTTTGAACAGTGTGATCTAGCTGTTTTGAAAGGTAAGCAACTGAAGCAAAGGTGGGGCCTAGCTGATATCCAAGCATGTCGAGAGCAAACTCATGGTTTTCTGTGACATATAGGAGGAAGTGGCGAGAAAGATCAGGAAGGTGGAGGGCTGGAGCTTTTAATAAAGTATGCTGTAGAGATTTAAAAGAAGTGGAAATGGAGGTTAGGAGAGGCTCATGAGGGTCACCTTGAATAGTATTATATAAAGGAGCAGCTAGGAGAAAATTGTTGGGAATCCATGCTCTGAGGCATCTAACTAAAAAGGAGAGGAGTTCTTGTTTTATGGTGGGTCGGGGAAAGTTGCGAAGAAGGCTTTTTCTGTTTATGGTAATAACTTTGAAGCCTGAGGACAAAAGAATATTAAGGTAAGTGACTTTTTCTTGGAATAATTGAACCTTTGAGGGAGAGGCCCAACATCCCCTATTTGCAAGGAAATTAAGGAGGGAACAGGTGTTACGCTTAGAGTCATGTAAGGTGGGACTACAGAGCAAGAGGTCATCGACATACTGAAATGAACTAAGGTTGAAGGAGAGGGATCATAGGACTGGAAGTCTTGTGATAATCTTTGGCCAAATAAGTGGGGGATGTTACAAAATTCCTGGGGGAGTAGTCTATGTAAGTTGGGAAGAAGTTTGAGAAGTAGGGTTAGTGTATGTGAAGGTCTTGGCAATTAGGGTGTAAGGGAATGCAGAAGTGGGTATCTTTGAGGTCTGGCACAGAGAAATAACTGGTTTGAGGTGGGATGGTTGATAGGAAGGTGTATGGATTAGGGACTATTGGATGTATAGGAATGATTGCAGAGTTGATGAGTCTTAGATCTTGTATTAAGCCATAGGTGCCATTAGGTTTTTAAATTGCTAGTATGGGAGTATTATATGATGAGTGGGCAGGTCGTAAAACCCTTTTTGGGGGAGATCTTGTATAATAGGTTGGAGTCCCAGGAGACTAGATTGGGGAAGTGGGTATTGAAGTTGAGAAGGAAAAACAGAGGGGTCTTTTAGTTTAACAAGAACTGGAGGGCAGGAGGTAATTGAGGGGGGTTTAGTATCCTAAATCTTGGGATTTACTTGCTCTGGTGGAATGGGCCAGGGTGATGAGTCTTTGGTGGCTTGGGAAAGGATGAGGCAGAGTGAGGCAGAAGGAGATGGGTCAGTATTGATTAATTTGAAATTAAAAGTGAGGGTGGTACCTAATTTGGAAAGTGTGTCATGTCCTAGGAGGGGAACTGGACAGGAAGGCAACACCAAAAAGGAATGTATAAATGAGAAATTGCCTCCTCTTCTCTACACCCAAAAGGAAAAAAAAAAGAACATTTAATACTCATACCCTGCTCCACCCTCACCTGAGCACACCTAAGATCACACATTAGGTTTTAACTGGGATCTGCAGTTTGGCTTTGGAATTGATCATCTTGTGGATTTGATCTCTGACGAACCCCTGGCTGCCCCACCCCTTTCTCTCTCCTTTGGTTCTCAGCCTCAAGTTCAAATCAGTCCTTCTTTTTAGCTCTGGAGGAACTGTTTTGTATCTGCTTCTTTACTAGTCTACCCTAGTGCCTGTTCTCCCAGCTTTACTCTGACACACACATGCACAAATACAATTTTAACTTGCTTTTTCTTTTTTTTGTAAATAATGTACATAATGTCAGATTATGTAGTGTAAAAAAGGAGTTTGATGTGGACAGTGGGAAAAACCTCTTACCCCAACAATAGAGGTGGGCGACAGGTAGGGAAGATCACTGAACTCTTTAAGAACTGAGAAACTAGCTCCTGTGTCTAATAGGAAGGCAATCATCCTACCTGCCACCATCAGGGTTACTCTTGGCTCCGCAGAGGTGATCTTTGTTTGATGAGAGAAGTCAGGTTCCCATCAATTTTCAGAAGAGGCAAGCCCCAACAAGTGTGCTGTAGGTGCTGCAGGTTGGCTGGTCCCATGTCTTCTCTGGGCCAAGGGGCAGTCATCCTTCCAATGGCCCTTTTTTTTTGCAGAGAGGGCATGGCCCTGGTGGGGGTCTGGGATTAGGGCAACATCATACACAGTGGTCTTCTTCACTGCATTTGTAGCATGGTCCAGGTGGTTGAGTCATGAAGCAGCCTTTGGCCCCGTGACTTAGGCAGGTTAGGAATGATGGCCTCAGTGACACTGTTTGTAATGCTTTGAGCTAGCATTTAATAATCTTGGGTTTGAGATTTTTTTATTTTCCTCTCAGAAAACATCATCTCATCCCATGTAAACCTTAAAGGCTGTGTCTAAGATCATGACCTGGGGTGTCAGGGGTCCGTGCTCCAAGCACTTTAGCTTAAGTTTGATGTTGGGATAACTTTGGTTAAAGAAATAAGTCATGAGAATGTTTTCCCCGTCTATAATTCTAGGATCTACATTAGTATACTTAACAAAAGCCTCAGTAAGGCATTGGAGGAAAGCCGAAGGATTTTTAGACCTATTTTGTATGACTTCCTGTAACTTACCATAATTGATGGCCTTTTTGGCAGAAGTTCTAAGTCCGTAAAGAATGCAGGTAATAAAAGTGTCTTTACTTTTTTTCTCCAGCATTATTATTATAATTCCAATTTGACTGGGAGTTAGGGACCTCGGTGTCACCTGTAGGATGTTTATTGTTTGACATATGATATTGATCTGCTGCCTCTTTTGCCTTCTCCTACACTCGTTTGCACTCGTCAGAGGTTAGGGTATTGGCTAAAATAACAAAAACATTATGCCAGATAAGTTGATAGGACATAGTAATAAATTGAAACTCTTGAATAAAATGAGGATTAGAAGTAAAGGAACCTAGTCTAATTTTAAGGTGTGTGAGTTTAGTTATGGGGAAAGGAACAAATAGAAATTACACCATTGACTCCAGTTACCTTGCAGAGCAGGGCTAGGAAGTGAGAGGGAGCTGATGGTTCTTCTAATTCTGGAAACCGATGGGAATGGGGTCAGGTGAGGGGACCAGAGGGAAGTGAAGGATGAGTAGTGGATGCAGCAGAATTAGTTAGTAATTTGTCTACATTGCTATACAGTGGCACTGTAGGACCATTATATGGAGGAGCTGGAGGAAGAAAAGGGTAAAGAGGTCCGGAAGTGTTCTGGGAGCAGCCATAGGTGGACTGAGAGATGACATGGAAGAACTCTGAGGGCTACTTGGAGGAGAGGAGTTAGGAGATGAACTTAGATTGGTTGATGGGGAAGTAGGAGGGACAAAGGGTGGAGGCAACTGTGTGGTGGAGGGATGAACCGAAAGTGGAACAGGAATTACTCTGGTTACGGAACTGGTGGCCACTTGTCTGCAGTTATCTGCCGGGTGGAATAGGTTTGATTCAGGGAGATAGAGAGTAGAAGAACCTCTTGCTGCAAGAATTTTGGAATCACTCGAACATAAATTAGGCTTGGTTTTAAGATAGGAGAAGTCTTGAACATAGGGGACCTCACTCCATTTGCCAAGACACTTACAATAGTTATATAAGTTTTGAATTAAAGAAAATTAAATGAACCATAGCTTGGCTAGATACTCTGGTTGTCTAGCTTGTAAAGTGGCCAAACCTGGGTAGAGACTTATTAATTCTTTTGGCTTTAAGTCTAATCCTAATTTTACCAGATGATGTAATAAGCACCCCAAGGGGGAGTTAAGTGGAATAGAATAGTCTGCACCCATGGAGATTCATTGCAGCAATAAAGCATGAGCAAAATCATGCGAGGATCAGGACAAAGGGCAGAGATCTCTGCTGCTTTGTTGCTGGTCATGAAAATGAGGACACAGTCTAGGACTGTTGTCACTATATCTAAATCAGTGCCAGATCCTTGCGGCCTAGGAGAGGTTGAGACCTGGTGCCAGGAATTTTCGTGTGAGGTGTGGAAGCCTTGAGCTAGGCCACACAAGGTCAATGGGAATAGGGAACTCAAGCCTCGAGAAATGGGTGAATCACCAGGAATGTAAGCAACCCAACCAATTTGGGAAAACTCGTTCCCATAGGGGTACTCACCAAGTTTGGATGAGGCCAGTGTTGGATAGTGGTTAGAGCGCCTTGGCGGGTGAACACAAGCCAATGTGGTGGTGAGTGCTGGGAGTGCAAGAAGAGGATAGGGAGCTCTCAGGAGCTTGGGAGCATTCCCTAATTAGATCCTGCTTCTGACACTAGGGCCGCACTCGACCAGCAGAGATCTTACAGACCATCAAGGCTTGTATGAAAGGTCTTTATTGGTAGGGGATGCTGCAGAGCAGCACCATGGAGAGAGAAAAGAGAGAGAGAGAGAGAAATAGGGATGAGAGAGAGAGAGAGAGAGAGAGGAGAGGGGGAGTCAAAAGAAAAGCGCACCTTTGTATAGGTTCGGTTAGGGAGGTGATGGGATGGTAGATTAGCCAATAAGGAATTACTGCTCTGGTGGGAAGAGCCATTAGGGGCAGTCCATAAATTTGAAATTTTCAGTGGGTAATTGGGATAGGGAGATAAAATAAGTTTTACAATTACCTAACAGGATTCTTCTCTCACAGACCTTAGAAGGAACTGATTCTGCTGATATCTTAATCTGAGACTTCTAGTCTCCAGGACTGAGACACAAAATTCCTGTTGTTTAAGTCACCAAATATGTGGTATCTTTTCAGCAGCCCTAAATCCCCTCTATTAAATATATTAGTGCTGGAAATGCCTGCGTGGCTTCCACTTCCCACAGTGGATCATGACTGACAGAAATAATTTGGTAAGTCTTATTTCAGATATTTCTGCAGAAAATTTAACATTTATTGGTTCTCTATTTAAAATTACAAAATTAACAACTGTTCATCGTAAAACTTTTGGAAATATTTAAGAGTATACAAAAGAAAATAAAATAAACACTGTTGGCACTTTTAATGTTTTTCCAGTTTTTTCTCTTTGGATCTCTATGGATATATAGATTCCCTTCTAAGCCAGGATCATAATGTACATATGGTTTTATAACTTGGTGTTTATTCTTTTACCTATGTAAGCATTGAAGGAAATTTTACCCCAAAATATGACTACTTGACATAAAAAATATTTTGAATTAAAGGCCACTCACAATCAGAAACCATTGGAAGGGGCTTTCCCTCTATTTGCAACTGACTTCCTTTCCTCCTGCCTGAATATTAGCTGACCTGGCCCAAATCATTTAAAACACAACACCTGTCTCTCAGGTTAATTTACAAGTCAGTCTGTTTCCCCCATGTATTCATCCTTCCTAGCAACCATTTGCTGCACCTTTACTCCAGATTCTCCCCTCACCCTTCAAAAGGGCATCTATAAAGATATCTGACTCTCACTGAGACACTGGGTAATTGCTATGGTGGTTCCCCCCATGACCATGGTATTTGAAAATGAACACTTCTCTTATTAATCTGTTTTATGTGAGTTGATCTTTCAATGAACTTTTGGGGGGGAGAGGGCAAGTTTCACCTGATTCCCATACCATTTTCCCATATTGTAAGAATTATCTTAAGAAAAATGAGTTTGAAAGCATATAGAATATTGTGCCATAGTTCATTTTGCGGGAAGATACTCAAGAAGGGTGAGGTTAAGGAGAATAGGACTTTGCAAGGAGACCACAAGATATATCTGCATGGTCCTCTCCATGGTGATTCAGCTCTTGGGAATTTGTAGACGACTTCCTGGAACCTGGAAATTTCCACTTCTGTGAAATCTTGTAGTTCTGTGGGGGCTGGAGCAGCATCTCCCGCTTGATTCAAACTGACCAATGAGAAAGGTACCTGTGGGTTGGAACCTTTTAACTGGAGATAAAAAGGGAAAGACAGCTGGTTGGGGAGCATGGCCATTTCAAATTCTTCTATGCTGTAAGCTCTGCTGGCTGAAATAAACCCCTCCTCTTATAAACATGGTGTCTCGGTGCTCTTTCTCGCCATTGGGCCTCATCTTCTTGCAACACTTTTGGTTCCCTGACCAGGAAGCAAGACCACCAGAGGAGAGTACAGGCTCAGATGCACCTGCTACTTGCCACCAATCATCCAGACCCAAGTAGGGGGCCCTTGACCAGCCTGGGTGATGTGAACCACTGAGTGCTCCAAGGAGGCAGCTTGGCCTCCCTGTGTGGACACCTTGATTGGGCGGAGAAAGGATCCCCTGGGCAGGTTTTCAAGGAGTCAAACACCAGGAGGAACTGGCATGCAGGAACTGGTACCTGCACAGGGAGTCATCTAAGGCAAGGTGCAATCAATCTGGGGTTCCCACTATTTGGGTAGAAGCAGGGGTCTGATCAACCCCTGGGGCATTAGATCGCTGGCAGGTCTGGTTAGAGGTGTATAAGAGTGTGTGGTCATGGTGTGAGTGGGTTGAACTCTGAGGGTGGGGTTGGACCTCCCCTCACAGGGTCTAGGGGAGTGTTAGTTCACCTCCTATGGCTAAGTGACAGTTTAAGTGGGAAATCCAGGCTGCCCAGGTTAAGAATTGGGTTGGCATTGTGTGCATGTGAGTGCTTGGAGACTGACTAAGATGGGTCACAATAGGTGGGCTTTCACACACACCCCTTCACAGGGTGAAATGATTGTGTGAGTGGCCCCTTCTTCCCTGCTCCAACTCTGCTTCCTGGCTATTCTGAGAGAAACTGGACCTTCCAAGTTTTCCACTTTCTGTCTCGGACACAGGTCTAGTCCTTGGTGGCCACGTGACCATGTGAGACTTAGGGGGAAAATGAAGAGACATCAGAAAGGATGACTATGTTGTAGTTTTGTTACTGGAATTTCTTCAGAAAGTCCTTGGTTTTGGGGATTTGAGAATTGAGCTCATGAGCCACAGATCAGTGATAAAATGGGATTTTGTTGGATGAAGAGGCATGCAGAGGGAGTGGAGAGCACCAGAGCTACTGGCATGGTGGAGAAGCCCATCAAGCCCATACCCGATGGGCCCAGTCCCACAGGAGATTTCTCCCTCAGATTTTCAAGGGCCATCCAGACCAGTTCACCAGGTGAACAGCCTCTGACAGAGGGGAGAAGGTCCAAGTCAGAGTCTCCTGCATGGGTCCTTTTTCTAGAGGTAAATAATTGGCCTTAAAAGATATTTTGGCCAGGACTTGGTAGATGGAAAAACACCTTGACAAACTGAAAGAGTGTTTAACAAATTAATGAATGCAGTCCCTCCCCTTGGGCAAGATTATTAGGTCTTTGCAGTTTTTGTCTAGGGAGCGGATTAGGGTGTGTGCTCCCTAGTCCGGGTAGAGCCATCCAAAGCTTTTCAGGTTGCTTTGTTCATGACTTTGCTAGGGCTCAGAGGGTTTGGCTTGCAGTGTTTGTGCCTAATTGGGGAGTCTAATTTCTGTGCTCACTTGAGTCTGAAAAATGGGGATTCCCTGTCTAGCCCTGAGTGGGCAAATCCTCTATCAATGTTGTATTCATAAATGTCTCTCATTTGTAAAATATAATAATTTGATTATTTAAATTGTTTGGGAAACTGATTCTTTGTCAAAGAATAAGATTCTTGCCTTTTAAACCTTCTAATTATTAGTTTAGCCAAGTGAATAATTATCTTCATAGTAAACTGTGATCCTGTTTTGTGAAAAAATGTTTTTTTGAGAATAAGAGAAATTATACAGAAAGGAAAATGGCATTGTATAAGAAAAGACTCTCATGTGGTAACTTTTGTCCTGAAAAAGAATGGTTATTTAAGAAAGTGATGGACAGGGCAATCCAGGTTTACAATGTTTGTAGATTGTCTGTGCAAGTTAAATGAAGCTCATGAAAGGAAATTTGTGAAGGAATTTGCATGTGATCCAGTTGACTATGTATTTCCTTTAGAATCTTTTGGCTTATAATCTTGTTCGAACAAATGTTTTAAGCCTTTGATATTTGATAAACCTTCCAAAATCAAAACTAAATTTGGTCCTTTTGATATATCAGGACCACTGAAAGTCTGAAATAGACATATTAGTCTTATTTGACATATTAAAAATGTATATGAAACATTGTCAAATATGAAACTGATTAATTTTGTGTGCGTTTATTTATATGTATGTTCCAATATTGTAAAATATTGGTCTGTCTTAGTGTATATTGTCAGCAATAATTTTAATTCATCTCATAAAGTATTTGTTGTAACTGGCTGAATCCAAAGTTTGTCCTTCAAAAGAAATATTAGGAAAGTCTGATGAATTCTCTCGAATTCAAATTTCTGACATCTTTAGAAATTAAACATCTTTGGGCTAAAAGCAAACTTTTAGAACTTTAATTAGAAAGCTAATATGTCCATGAGTATTGCTAACCTAACTTCAAACAGAACAGAAATCAGTTCCATGGAACTGGGTTGGTTTATTATGGGTTTTTGTTTGAAACATTGTTGATTCTTTGTGTTCTGTTTTCAAGAAGTCAAGAAAACCATTTTCAATCTCTTGTGCTATTTGAAGCTTTTCAGCAATGTATGTACTTATTATAGGCAGAATGAAAGCCATTTGTAAGTACTCTTAATTTCTGACAATCCATTATTTGCATAAGTTCAAGAAGAATCTTTTTTTTCTATAGGACATGGTGACAGCACTGGTTATTTTACTAAGGCTTTGATTGGAATAGCATTTCCAGAGGTGTCAAGACTGCAGTAAGGAATTAAGGTTGACTCTATAAGGCCAATAAAAAAACCCTTTGGAAGAACTGGCCAGATATCCATCAGTAATGTTTCCTGATCTGTGGTAAGTAATGAAGATCACGCTCTGATGGGTCCGAGAATCAAAATGTGCTTGGGGACCTCAAGAAAAGAGGAATTTACCCAATGCATGCAGGTATCTAATGGCACAGATGAAACCTGGGCTCATTGAAGGTTTTCAAGTCTAACCTGAGATTCCTTATAAAGGATTCCAATAAAGCCAATTTTAAAGGGAAGAAAAGCCTAGATGGCTAAAATTATTCTTGCTGCACGTTATGCAAATAATCAGACCCTGTATACTGAAGGTACAGTTTATTTTGGCAACTAAGTTAGTTCTGCTATAATTTGTCTTTAATAAAGAGAGAAATTGGAGAGAGAAAAATGGTTCAAGGAGAAAAAAACTGTGGCCCATCTGTATTAGATTCCAGCCTTATCTGCCATGCTAGCTCATAAAATGAGACATAGCTGTTTTACTAAATTGATCTGTTAAATGGTACTAAGAGACTGGCCAAAGAGTATAGACTTATATACAGTAGTTATATTTACTTTGAAGCCTTAAGGCTCAACAAAGGTTTCCTGTTGGGTACATTGGAAAATTTGTGCAGTATTAAATATTACCTGCTGTGTCTATATAGATATCTCAGGAAAAACTGAAACCTGAGTGAGAATTTCTCAGTAAATGGTGTAACTGTAACACAGCCTCATAAGTGGCCCCATACCCAATTAATGTTCAGGAATATTCACTTAAATTTTCCAGAACTTTGAATCAGTTCAGTAGGGACTCTTAAACCTAGGTATTATCTTAAGAACTGTGCTAAGTCTATAAGTAGGAATACTAATGTTCTCACTGGGTAAACCTTAACCTTGAAATCCAGAACTTGTAGATGTTTGTAGGTAACTGCTAAATGGTTTCATTCTTTTACACTCAACCCAACCTTGACTTCAACCCTGTCAATGTAAGGTAGCCAGAAAGCCACAAATGTATGTGAGGTGACTGGGGTCATGCAGAAGCCAGATGAAAGCCCTGAGAATTTCTATGAAAGACTGTGTGAAACATACAGATTGGCAAAACCATTGTACGAAGTTACTAAGGAGGGGGGAAGATTAGGCCAATCAAATAGAAATCCAGCCAACCAAAAGCCTTCCAAGAGGCTAAAGGAAAAACTGTGGGCAGTCCTGGTGCCAGGCTTCCTTGGCCTGGCCAAGCCAAGAGGTATTGGAAAGAAATAAAACAGCTGAGGGAGTGCTCACACAGAATTGTGAGTTGTCCAGATGTAGAGGAAACTGGTGCTTATTAGTTGTGGTTTGCACATACTTGCAATAGGTGGAAGCCTTCCTCACCAGGATGAAGAGTGCTCCTGATATAGTACAAGTGTTGCCCAGAGAAATCATCTCATAGTTTAGGTTGCCACTCTGGTTTAGACTTGACAATGAACTAGCCTCACAACAGAAATAGTGCAATAATAGCTAAAGCTTTGAATATCACCTGGAAACTATATGTGACATATAGGCCTCAAAGCTTGGACCGGGTAGAGTGCATGAGCAGGGCCATAAGAGCAAGAATCAGTAAACTCTACCAGGAAGCAAAGCTTAATTGGATACAGGTCTTGCCACTGGCATTGTGCAAATGGGCCTCCATCAATCCTCTGCAATTTAGCAGGGACACCTAAAAGAAATGGGAAAGACTGAATCGAACAGATAGAAGCCCTAGGAAGAATAGCAAGGAAAATCTCCACTTGGGTAATTAACCACGGTCTATTTAGTCTTTTTGTGTCTGTACATCCTTTCTCTGGGGGATCAAGGGGATCAAGTTTAGGTCAAGGATCAGAACCCAGTCTCCCCTCACATCAAGGTAGAAAGGACTTTACACCAGCATCGTGACCACATGCACAGCAGCAAAGGTGAAAGGAATCCTTGCCTGGATTCCTCACAGCTGACTGAAGAGAGCTTCACTGCCCCGTGGGAAGCAAAGTTAACTTTTAAGATGGTTAATATGCCCTGCTCCAAGCATATACTGGGAGCTGGCTGGTCAACGCATGGCTGAAGCCTAAGGAAACTCCTCACAGGACTTGTTTTAATTGGACTTTGGGAAAAGGGGAAGAAGGATGTAATCTGTGTACCCACACCACTGAGATAGGAGAAAGGGTGACTCCTTTATAGCTTCTATGAATGTGAAGGCACCCAGAAGGAAGCTTGCCCTCATAATCAGATGCAGTGCTCTATGTATCAGACAGGGAAAAGCCAGAACTTGTATGTATACTAGCCCACCACCATGGTAGAGTTAAGGCCCTGGTTGAGAACCCAAGAGAAGTCACAGTCCCTAAAATTTGAGTGCTTGTCCAGACCAGGGAAATAGGAAAGCCCAGCCAGGTGACTCTGAAGTTTACTGCCTGTATCACCATGCAAGGGTGCTGCAATAGAAGGAACTGGGAAAGAAACTATAGGACAGATCAGAAATACTTCTGTGCCTTAGATTTTGTAGAAAAGTGATATATAGCTCGGCACCCATAGCACAGTGGTTATGGTGCTAGTCACATGCACTAAGGCTAGCAGGTTCGAACCCAGCCCGGGCCAGCTGAGAAGCAGTGACAACCGCAACAGAAAAATAGCTGGGCATTGTGGCAGGTGCCTGTAATCCCAGCTACTTGGGAGGTTAAGGCAAGAGAATCACTTAAGCCCAAAAATTTGAGGTTGCTGTGAGCTGTGATGCCACAGTACTCTTCTGAGAGAAACATAATGAGTCTCTGTCTCAAAAAAAAAGAAAAGAAAAGAAAAGTGATGTAAAGTCAAATGTGAAAAGTGATTAATACCAGCTCCTACAGAAGCAAACTGATATTGAGACCCCCAAATTAAAATACATATTGAGTCTCAAACAGGGGAATGAGGCTCAGCGCCATGGCACACCATTTACGGTGCTGGCCACATACACCAAGGCTGGCGGGTTCAAACCCAGCCTGGGTCAGCTAAGCAACAATGACAACTGCAACAGAAAAAAAAATAGCCAGGTTTTGTGATGGCCACCTGTAGTCCCAGCTCCTTGGGAGGCTGGGGCAAGAGAATCGCTTAAGCCCAAGAGTTTGAGGTTGCTGTGAGCTATGACACCACAAGCACTCTACCTAGGGTGACATAGTGAGACTCTATCTCAAAAAAAGGGGGGGGGGGATGAGAGAGGGTATCCAAGAATGGTGACATCCAGAACAGGTCTTCTCAAGGAGATCACAAGAATATACCTGCAGGGTCCTCTCCATGGTGACTCAGCTCTTAGGAATTTGTAGATTTGACTTCCTGGAACCTGGAAATTTCCACTTCTGTGAAATGCCTGTAGTTCTGTAGGGGCTAGAATAGCATCTCCTGCTTGATTCAAACTGACCAATGAGAAAGATACCTGTGGGTTGGAACTTTTTGACTGGAGATAAAAAGGGAAAGACTAAGCCAGTCAGGGAGGATGGCCATTTCAAATTTGCCTATGCCATAAGCTCTGCTGGCTCAAATAAACCCCTTCCTCTTATAGACATGGTGTTTGGGTGCTCTTTCTCTCTGTTGGCCCTGATCTTCCTGCAACAATTTCATTTTTCTAATTTTTAAAAATTTTCTTAGAGATGGGGGTTTCACTATGTTGCCCAAGATGGTCTTGCCTAGTCTCAAGTGATCCTCCCACCTCAGCCTCCCAAGTAGCTAGTTCAATTTTGTTGTAAATCATTTATTTTGTGAGATAATTCATAAATATAAAAGGGCATTAGTAAATATACAGCTTAAATAATAATTATAACATGAACACCAGGGAAAGAAACATTTACTACACCCTAGAGTCTCTTCCCGTAGAGGAGTCAACCACTATCCCAACTTTGTGATAATTCTTTCTTTGCTTTTCTTAGTAAATTTTGCTATCTTTTAATTTATTTCTAGACAATAGGTAGTGTGGCTTTTTTTTACTTTTATGTACATAGAAGTAATGTCTTGGCTTCTTTCACTCATTCTCTTGTGAGACTCATCTCTTGGTATAGGTTAACAATAGTTTGTTAGTTTTCACTACTATTATAGGGATCATGGCAAGATCTGCCCTTTTCTCTGGGTTGGTTCCAGAAAGATCAACTCTCAATTGGCATATGGCATATTAATAAGAAAAAGGTTTATTTCCAAATACCATGCCCAGGGCGGCACCTGTGGCTCAGTGGGTAGGGCACCAGTCCCATATACCAAGGGTGGCAGGTTCGAACCCAGCCCCGGCCAGCTGAAATAGCAGTGGCAACTGCAACAAAAAATAGCCAGGCATTATGGCAGGCTCAGCTTCTTGGGAGACTGAGGCAGGAGAATCACTTAAGCTCAAAGAGTTGGAGGTTGCTGTGAGCTATGCCACAGCACTCTACTGAGGGCAACAGGGTGAGACTCTGTCTCAAAGAAAAAAAAATTACCATGCCCATGGGGGAAAACACAAGAATGATTACCGGCTCAGTGCCCATAGCTCAGCGGTTAGGGTGCTAGCCGCATACACCAAGGCTGGCGGGTTCAAACCCATCTGGGCCAGCAAAAACAACAATGACAACTGCAACAAACAGAATAGCTAGGAGTTGTGGCCGGCACCTGTAGTCCCAGCTACAAGTGCAGCAAGTGGTTGCTAGGAGGCAAGTGAAGATGGAGGAAAACGGGTTAACTTATAAATTAACCTGAGAGACAAGTATTGTGTTTTATTTTTTATTTTTTTATTAAGTCATTTGTACATAGATCATGAATACATTTATGCCATTCTGGGATTCAATGTGTTGATTCTTAGTACAAATTGGAGTGCTTACATCCTACTAATCAACATAGCCTTCACCTCATTTACCCAATTACAGCGTTAAAGACATTTGTGTTCTACCCAATTGACACCTGACTCCATAGAGCGTCAGATTATTTTAAAAGACAAATTTATCACTCAAGCGGCGCCAGACATTCAAAGAAAACCCCAGAAATTGGCTCTAGGCCCAGACCATAACCTGGAGAATCTTCTTAAAACGGCCACTATGGTCTTTTATAACCGAGACCTGGAGAGAAAGGAGGAAAAAGAGAGAAAGGAACAGAAAAGAATGACAGCTCTAGTAATGGCACTCCAACAAACGAGCAACGTTCAGGGGCAGAGGGAAAC
>CAUYON010005341.1:0-21350 GCA_963573935.1 Arctocebus calabarensis | reverse complement strand
CCTGTAGTCCCAGCTACTTGGGAGGCGGAGGCAAGAGACTCGCTTGAGCCCAGGAATTGGAGGTTGCTGTGAGCTGTGATGCCACGGCACTCTACCCAGGGCGACAGCTTGAGGCTCTGTCTCAAAAAAAAAAAAAAAAATCACTGAATCAGGTACATAGCCAGGTGTGCAGCTTTGTAGAGAAGCAACTTATTAAAACAAAAAGCCACAAAACACAGGGGATGGTTGGGCAGAAAGTGGAGCAAAAAAAATTATCTCATGATTAATGAAAGAAAACATTTTTGCTTTCACTTGCTCTTTTTTTCTTCATTCCTTATCAGGAAAGTGGAACATTTACTAGTGATTTCTGCCATCTACACACAACTTATAAGGAAAAGATCAGAGAACACGCTTCATATGGCAGGATAACTCCATAGAATTATGGAGATCCAGAAGGCTGTGTTACAGACCAAACTGTGTCCTTCTCCCATCCCAATTTATGTGTGAAGCCCTAATCTCCAATGTGACTACATTTGAATATAAGACGTTGAAAGTGATAAAGTTAAAATCAGGTTATAAGGATGTGGCATTAATCCCATAAGGCTGGTGTCCTCATAATAAGAAATACTAGGAAAGTATGTGTATAAAGAATGCTATCTGAGGACAAAGTGAAAAAAGTAGCCATCTGCAGGTCGAGAAGAGAGGCTTTAATAGTAAACAGTAACAAGGTAGTCATTTGCAGGTCAAGGAGAGAGGCTTTAATAGTAACCAAACTTGGGCAGCACCTGTGGCTCAGTGAGTAGGGCACCAGCCCCATATAAGGAGGGTGGCGGATTCAAGCCCGGCCCCAGCCAAACTGAAACAAAAAAATAGCCTGGCACTGTGGTGGGCACCTGTAGTCCCAGCTACTCAGGAGACTGAGGCAAGAGAATCACCTAAGCCCAAGAGCTGGAGGTTGCTGTGAGGTGTGACGCCATAGCACTCTACCAAGGGTGACAAAGTGAGACTTTTTTTTTTTTTTTTTTTTTTAGAGACAGAGTAACCATACTTGATGATACCTTGTTCTAGGACTTCCAGCTTCCAGAACTGTGAGAAAATAAATGTTCTATGCTTCGGGCATCCAGTCTGGTGTTTTCTTATGTCAGTTCTAGTGAACTAATATAGATTTTTGCATCAGGATTGGGGTGCCTTAAAACAAACTTAAAAATGTAAAAGTGGCTTGGAACTCGCTAATTGGTAGAAGTTAGAAAACTTTTGAGGCACCTACTAGAAAAGGCCTAAAAAGCCTTTAAAAGACCACTGGCAAGAATGCAGATTTAAAGATGATTCTGGTGAGGTCTCAGACAGAAATGAGGAATGTGTAATTGGAAATTGGAATTTTGCTATGCGGTGGCAAAGAACATCCTCAAATTATCTATCATAATGTATTGTGTAGTAGTGTATTGTGGAATGTAGAAATTGTGAGGTAAGTGCAGAAATATTCAGGTGAGATTTCTACACAAAGTGATGAAAATGTGGCCTGATTTCCCCTTGTTGCTTATAGTAAAATATGAGGAAAGAGAAAAACTGAAGGAACTATTAAGCAAAAAATGTACCAGGACTTTAAAGACTTTGAATATTTGCAAAACCAAGAAACCATATTCTAGAGAGAACACTAAGAGGTTGGTTGGACAAGCACTTGATAAAATAGATTAGGATGGGTGTGAATGGAAACAATTAACTATCTCACCAGATAGTCTGCCAGCTTGGACCAAACAGGGAAAGAGATGGACAAAATGAAGGCAGACTACTGAGCTTATGGAATTCTAAAGGAAGGTATGATAGAGCTATCCAGCTGCAAACATGTATTAATGTTCCAAGAAATGGGAAGAATGTGATGTTCAAAGGTGAATCTGAGATTGGCAGGGCTACCACTCTGACCATGGGATCAGAGAGTACAGGTTAGGGATGGGTGTGGAGAGCAAGTGTGCCTCCTCTTCAGTTTCAGTGGACCAGCAGCTACTGCCCAGGGCCAAGGGACCAACACTGCAGCTCCAATGAGCCCAGAAAGAAGGGCTGCCAATCCAGTGAGTCCAGAAGGCAAAGCATTGGATTATTCTCAATACCTCAATACTTTAAACCTTATGGAATTGCCTTGCTAGGTTTGGGACTTGCTTGGCACCCAGCATTCCTTATGTCATTTTGATGTTTCTCTTTTGGAATGGCAAAGTATAGCCTCTGCTTGTCCCACCATTGAATTTTGGAAGCAGACAGCCTGTCTGGTTTCACAGGATCAAAGCTGAAGAGTTTTGCCTAAGGATGAATTGTACCTAGAGTCTCAATCCACACTTGATTTAGATGAGATTTAGATTTATAGTTGATGCATAAATGGGTTAAGAATTTTGTTATACATTCACACTGTTAGAACAGTGTGAATGTATTTGTATGTGACAAGGGCATGAACTTTATTGGTCCAGAGGACAAAGTGTTATGTACTAAATTATGTTCCCTCAAAATTTATATGTTGAAGTCTCAACTCCCAATCTAACTATATTTGGAGAGAGAGTCTTTAAGGTTATTAAAATTAAAAGAGGGTGTGAGCCCATCCAAAATGACTTGTCCTTGTAAAAAGAGGAGACACCAGGAAAGCATGTATACAGAAAAAAGCCCATGGGACTCAGCAAGAACACAGATACCTGCAAGCCAAGGAGAGAGGTTTCAGTAGCAACCAAACCTGCTAACACGTTGATCTGGGATTTCCAGGCTTATTTATAAGAAAATGAATTCATGTTGTTAAATTCACCCGGCCTGGGGTAGACTTAGGGAACAAATTGCTAACACAGAAAGTAAACCATAAATCAACTATCTCATGATCAAACAAAGAAACCAACATTTTTATCCTCATTCCATTTCAGGAAATTGGAACATTTACTAGTGATTTCTGTAAGCTTTACATTCATGGGGAAAGGAAAGGTCAAGAGAACACCTCTTGTGATAGGAGTTGATGGCCAGTCTTGGTCCTTCTGTGTCTGTGGAGTTGAGACTTCTGGCTAAAGCCACACCCACACTCCCTGCACACATACGGCTTCTCCCCTGAATGGGTCTGCTGATTTCGGATAAGGGCAGACTTAAAGCCAAAGCCATGCCCACATTCGTCACAAACATATGGCTTCTCTCCTGAGTGTATCCTCTGGTCAGAGACAGGGTGTGACTTTTGGCCAAGTCCTTGCCCACACACCCTCTCTACATAAAGATTCTCCTTTAAGTGTGTCCTCTCATGTCTGATCAGGAGTGACTTAAAGCCAAAGGCACACCCACACTCAGGGTATAGGTAAGGCTTCCCCCTGTATGTGTCCTCTGGTGTCTGATGAGGGTGACCTTCTGACCAAAGCCACACCCACACTCAGGGCACAGGTAAGGCTTCTCACCTATATGTGTCCTCTGGTGTCCAATGAGGGTCACCTTCTGGCAAAAACCTCGCCCACATTGGAGGCACACATAAGGCTTCTCCCCTGTATGTGTCCTCTGGTATCTGATAAGGGTAACTTTCTGGAGAAAACTGTGCCCACATTCAGCACAGACATAGGGCTTCTCCCCTGAGTGTGTGACCTGGTGACTAAGGAGTACTGAATGCTTCAGGAAGCTGAGCCCACACTCGAGGCATAAGAAGGGTCTCTCATCTGTATGTGAGCTCTGGTGTTGGAGGAATGATGCTTTCTGGCAAAAGCCTCTCCCATACTCAGGACACACAAAAGGTTTCTCCTCCAAGTGTGTCCTCTGGTATAGAATGAGAGCTACCTTCTGGTGGAAGCCTCATCTACACTCCTGATATATAAAAGGTCTGACCCCAGAGTGAATCCTCTTGTGGTTAGTAAGAGAAGATGTATACCTGAAGCATTGCCCACATTCCCTGCACACACAAGGCTTCTCTCCTGAGTGACTCCTATGGTGTATGTTGAGGGAAGCTTTCTGGCTAAACCGGCATCCACACTGAGGGTACAGGTAAGGCTTCTCCCCTGTATGCGTCCTCTGGTGCTTGATGAGGTCTGATCTCTGGCAAAAGACTCTCCCACATTCAGGGCACACATGATGCCTCTGATGGCTGAATATTCTTGACTTTTTGCTAAATCCTAATCTGTATTTTCCATATATAACTGCTCCAGATTCTGAGGCATCTACTCCACTTAATATTGTGTCAGACTTCTCAGGCCTTATCCTCTTGGCCAGGGAGTCTACTCCTCCTCCTCTATTGCCTTCTACCCAAACTACAGGGTGACCTGGATGTGGGCTGAAAATGTCCTCAAAATTCTGTTCACCCTTGTTCTTCTGAATGAAATGTCAAGGTCTTCTCTTGTTCCACCTTCTCCTTTTTCACTTGAGCAGCTTGGAGCTTCAAGTTCAAAGTCATTTCCTACAGATGAGCTGGGGAAACTCTGGATTATGACTGCTTAGTATATATTGTCTGAGAAATTGTGGACTAGTTAAGGCCACTGGATGGGAGAGGGAGGGCTGGAATTCTGTCCTGCGCTCTGCTAGAGAGAAAGTCTTAGTCAGAATCACCATAGATGCCTTGAAGATGGTAACATTTGCCCTACATCATGCCTCATATGTTCAAAACAAAGCCTTTCTCTACAGACCTACCTTTCATCCCACAAAGGTATAGTACATGCTTTGTTGCAGCACAAAATACCCACACTATAAACCAGCTCTAAGCATCAACCAAAATATTAATAAAAGGTTCAAGAGAGCATCACAACAAGTTTGGATCTACCAACATCTACACCTCTACAAGCAGAATTACACATTTAAGTCACAGTCATTAACACTACTATAAACATTACCCACAAATACATTATACTAATTGGGTTATTACAAATTTCCTTAATGACGTTTTCTACTATAAGGATGTGATGAACTGAATTAGGAGTCATTCTCCCTAGAGGTTCCCTAAATGGGGGAGGCATTTTAAAACAGTGGCTGAAGAGACCCATGTGGGAAATTAAACGAATGTTTCTCCATTCACAAGCAAATATTTAATTTACTACTAAACCAGTGAGACCTGGTCTAGGTCTGTAATCCCCTAAAGGATTTTTGACTCCTGGTGACCTTAATCAATCCAAGACTTGTTTTTCTGAGTTTTGTACAAAAGGAAAAAGCAAAATTTTTCACCTTGCCTAAGAGATATCAAATGCATATATATTATTCCATTGCAATTGGTTCTTTACTTGGAGCTGATTGGGGAAAAAAAAGTCATGAGCTCTGAGTAAACCTAGTTTGTCAGGCCTTTCCAGATCTGATTCTTTCTGACTGATAGAAAATGAGATACTTTTTTTGAGCCATCTATGGCCAGTCTGTCACCGGTTTTTTATGTTAAATAGTGTTGACATACAGCTGCTCATTCCTTTATGTACTGCCTATGGTTGCTTTCAATATACAATAGCTAGTTGGAACAAAGAACATAAAGCCAAAAATATTTACTATTGGATCCTTTATAAAAAGTGTTCACTAAACCCTGATCCACAGCACTGACTTAGTGGTCTAAAATGCTAGGTTTTGATCCTAGTAAAAATAACCACCATGAAACCCCCTCTTCCCAACATTTATATCTTACTCCATCCCTTGAGAAAAGAATTCAATTGGGTCAGCTTTCTGGGTGTGTCTGTATGTGCACTGCTAGGTCTATAGGTTCCTCTAAAACTGTCTTGACAATTACAAGTGCTGACCCCAAATAAGCATCCAAATTGTTAAAGTTAACTCCTTTTAGCCTTGGTATGCAAATCTGGTCATCAGGGTGACTGTCGGTGGATTCTAATCAGCAACTGTGCTCTAATTCGGTTCATTGAACTGTCATTTATTTTGGTAAGCTAGTCTAAACACATTATCATAACTTTTGGCAAGTGTGTACATTTGTAACTAGCAGCTTCCAAAAAAAAAATACTTTACTGTAATTCTAGAGTTTTGATGGGATGAGGTTTTAGTATTACACTACTGTCTACTTGTCTATGACTTGATGGGTAGAGAAATGCAACCACTGCTGATACTCTGGCTTGTTTATACATGCACTGGATCATAAACACTAAGCCCAGTTTATTGCACATCTTTCAGGTGTGCTTTTCAACAGGAGAGAAATCACTTTTGTGTTTATTCTGTATTATATGTGGTGACTGATTAGTTAAAATTGCCCTTAGAGGAAGAAATAGCTTGTAAGAAAATACTTTATTCATCATAATTTAATCTATATATAATGGCTTTTAAACTCTACAATTGCTCACGTGCCAGCTGTTTTTCAGATGAATATGCAATTCAAATTAATGTATAAGAACTCAAAAGAAAAAAAATGTTAATGGCTTCTTAATAAAATTTTTCCTTCTACAGTTATGGTAGAGAGAGAGAGATGTATAGCTTTGAGTTACGTGAAAGGCCTTAGATACCAGCCTACAAGAGAAGCAATACTGTACATTTTACTGCTTCAAAACAATTTAAAGAATTTTATAATTTGGTTTATAAATGTAAAAGGGGATATGTTTAGATAAATTCTTAGAAAATGAACAATTTTCATAATATGTTGTCTCCATGATTTTACCACAATATTAGTATGGAGACAACATATTATATGTGAGAGTCATTGTTTTTACTAGATAGAACTCATCACATGTGATACTATGGTTCATTTTATTTGGTGCCCAGTTAATCGTTATTCTGGGTATTTGTGTTTGGGATGAGTTTAACACTAAGGAGACTAGCAAAGCAGATTACCATCCTTAAAGTGGGTGGCCCTCATATAAGCAGGTAAAAGCCTGAAAAGAACAAAATACTGACCCTATTATTGGGGGGCTTAACACAACCCTACCCTCCCTACCAAGACAAAGAAGATAAAGCACCCAGTTATCCCTACCCCAAGTTCATGCCAAAGGACTCTAACTCACCAAAGCCTTCCGGTCAAGCTGTGAAATTGGTCCACTCCCTACAATCCATATAAAAGGGGTTGGTCTCTAACTGTCCCCTGGGGGCAGACACCACTGCCCAGGCCAGTCTCACTGTCCCTTTCAATAAACCTGACCTAAACTTCTCTGATGCCAGTCTCTGCTTTTCTCAGTTGTCTCTGAGCACTGCTATCTCTGGGCACTGCCACTTATACCTTTTGCCTATCCCAAATGAGGGAATTCCTCCTGCCTGAGTGCCTTCCTGCTGGGAAATACAGCTTTTTCTATCTTTGGACTCAAACTAAAACATTGGCTCTTCCTGGATCTCAAGCCTGCTGGCCTTCTGACCAGAACTACATCATAGGCACTCAGGCTTTCAGGTCTAGACTGGAGTACTGCCAGCTCTTTTGGGTCTCCAGCTTACTGACTCCAAGTCCTAGGGCTTCTCAGGCTCCATAATTGTGTGAGCCACATTCCTTATTACTAAAAGGAACATACTAACTTTAAGAAACTGAATCACACAATTATGTATCTCCATTCTATTGGTACTATTTTTCCATGAAAAAAAAATCTAACACAAATTTTGGTATCCAGAAGTGGGGTGCTTCTACAACAAATACACAGAAAAGGATGTGGCTTCAAAACTGGAGGATAGAGGCTAGAAGAGTTGTGGGGTACAGGCTACAAAAGGCCTACACAGCCCTGAAGGGAATGTTGGTAGAAATACAGATGTTAAAAGTCTCATGTTATCTCAGATGAAAATACGGAACATACTATTGGAAACTGAAGGAAAGACAAAAACTTTGGCATAGTGACAAACAGCTAAATTGTGTTTTAATCTTTTGCCGAAGGGTAGCACTTGTAAGTAATGAAGTTGGATATTAAACTAATGAGATTTCCAACCAAAGTGTTGAAGTTGCATCTTGGCTTGTCCTTATCACTTCCAGTAAAATGCAAGGAGAGGGATTAATTAAAGCAACTGTTAAGTACACGAGAATCCAAACTTGCAGACCTAGAAAATTCTCAACTTCTACCTATTGCAAAAAATAAAAAAGCTTGTTCTGAAGAGGACTAGACTGAGGCTCAACCATTTGACAAGGCGGTGAGCATGGTTATGCACTATGAGTTTAATGGTCCATCACAGCAGTGTAGAGGTAGGATTCTGCCAGCAGAAATACTATTTACAAGGAAGTAAAAGGGACAGAGAAAATCAGATTACATAAAAGAAGGCTGTCAGAATTCTTGCATTCCATAGTCATGGACACATATGTGCACTATTCTTCAAAAAAAGGAAAAATGATCCCAGTGATTCAGAGATCCGTGGAGGGCTGCCATATAAACCACAGGCCCAGAGGCAAGAGGGCAAGAGTGGTTCCATATTGATTTCAAAGGGAAGGCCTACCACAGCAGTTTCAATAGGCTATACGAACAGAAGCCAGAGAGCTGGCATGTTCTTTCTCTGCATGTTCAGAGGAAAGGCCATGGGAGGAGGACAGCCTTTATCAGAAAGTGATCCCTGCTGGAAACTTTATCTTGGATATTCCAGCCCCTAAAAATGTGGGAAAGCCAATTTCTATTGTTACAGCCATACAGTCTGTGGTATTTTATCACAAATTCCAAGCAGACCATTACAGCATAATATTTTTACACACAAAAAGTCTAGTTAATCTAAACATCCTAAGAAAGGATACCCAAATTCTGAGGGGTGAATTAACACACTTGCATTTTTTTAAATGCAAAGCCTTCAACAAATGAATAACAACAGAAAAATATAAAAGTTCTTATGGAACAAAAACAAATTAAGAGATACTAATCAAAGGCAATGTGTAAACCTTGTTTAGACATTCTTCAGGCAATCAAGGAAATTTGAACACTGACTGGATATCAGGTGGCATTAAAGAATCAACATTAATTCTATTAAGCTTAAGTTAAAAATGGCCTAGATGATACCTATAAATAATTGAGGCCATGCTTAAATAAAAAGACGATGTAGAACTTATAAGTAATATAGTATTTAATAGTGAGAAACTTAACTCTAAGATAAGGAACAAGGCAAGGATGTCTTCTTTTACCATTTGTATTTAACATTGTACTAGAAGTCCTAACGAAGAAGACAAGAAAAGGAAATAAAAGGTATACAGATTGGGAAGAAAGAAATAAAGCCATCTTTATCTGCAGATTACATGAATGTCTCTGTAGAAAATGCCAAAGAACCAACAAAGAAACTCTTGGGACAAAGTGATTATGAGACGGTTATAGGATACAAGATTAAAATTAAAAAATCAATTGCCTTCCTATATACCAGCAAGGAACAGTTGGAATTTGCAATTAAAAAACAGTACAACTTTTATATTAGCACCTCCCAAAAAGTAATAGTAGGTATAAATCTAAAAAATCTCTACAAACTCTCTATAAAGAAAACTACAAAACTCTGCTAAAAGAAATCAAATATTATCTAAATATATGGAGACATACTCCATATCATGGCTAAGAAGACTCAATACTGTTGAGATGTCAGTTCTTCCTAACTTGAGCTACAGATTCAAAGAAATCCCCATAAAAATCTCTGGAAATTATTTTGCAAATACCAAAAAAACTGATTCTAAAATTTATATGCTTTTATAATTTAAAAGCAAAAGACATAGAAGAGTAAATACAATATTGAAGAAGCACGAAATCAGAAGACTAACATTTCCAGTCTTCAGGACTTACTATGAAGCAACAGTAATCAAGCCAGTTGGTGTAGGAGAAAAAAACAAATAGATTAATAGAGAGAGCCTAGAAATACATCCACACAAATCAAGTTAACTAATCTCTGACAAAGGAACAAAGGAAATTCACTTAAGAAAATAAATACCTTTCAGAAAAATTAACTCAAAATGTATCACAGACCTAAAGGTAAAACACAAAACTATAAAACGCCTGGAAGATAACATAGGAGAAAATGTAGGTGACCATGGGTTTTGTTGTTGTTGTTTTGGGTTTTTCCTTTTTTTTTTTTTAATTAAATCATAAACACATAGATCATGTATACATTGATGCATTTATGGAGTACATTGTGCTGATTTCACATAGAATTAGGAATGCAATATATACCTCATCTCGTTTACTTATTGTGTTAAGACATTTATGCTCTATACTAATAGATCCAACATGTACCCTTGCATTGTGCACCATAGGTGTGATCCTGCCATTCACCCTCCCTCAATCTGACCTCCCCCTTCCCTCCCAGCTCCCTCTTCTCTCTCCTTCATCTTGAGCCATAGTTGTGATCTATTCTTCATATGAAAGTGTGAGTGATTGTAAATTGGTTTCATAATAGTACTGAGTACACTGGATATTTTTTCTTCCTTTTTTTTTATTTTAACACAAAATGTCTTTTTTTTTTTTACTTTTTTTTTTATTAAGTCATTTGTACACAGATCATGAATACACTTATGCCATTATGGGATTCAAATTGGTGCTTACATCCTACTAATCAACATAGCCTTCACCTCATTTACCCAATTACAGCGTTAAGACATTTATGTTCTACACCTAATAGATCCAACTTGTACTTGCAATATGCTCCTTAGGTGTGGTCCCCCTACTAACCCTCCCTCTATCGACCCACCCCTCCCTCTTTTTTCCTCTCCCTCCCCTTCCCTTCTTCATCCTAGGCTATAGTTGTGTTTCATTTTTCATATGCAAGTGTGAGTGATTATAAATTGGTTTCACAGTAGTACTGAGTACATTGGATATTTTTTTTCCATTCCTGAGTAGTACAAGCTACTACATTCATTCCTTTTGGAAGGAAGTTTGGAGAACACTCAGGGATCTAAATGTACACCTGCCGTTTGACCCTGCAATTCCTCTTCTAGGTGTATATTCAAAGGACCAAAAATCATTTGACAATAAAGACAATTTCACCAGATTGTTCACTGCAACTCAATTCGTAATTGCCAAGTTATGGAAGAAGCCCAAGTGCCATCGACCCATGAATGGATTAATAAATTGTGATATATGTATACCATGGAATACTATGCAGCATTAAAAAAATGGAGGCTTTATCTCTTTTATGTTTACATGGATGGAGCTGGAAAATATTTTTCTTCCATTCTTGAGATACTTTACTAAGTAGGATATGTTGCAGCTCCATCCATGTAAACATAAATGAGGTAAAGTCTCCATCTTTTCTTTAAGGCTGCATAATATTCCATGGTATACATTTACAAATATCTTTGTTATAAAGTGATTTTTGGTCTTTTGGATATTACACCTAGTAGAGGAATTGCAGGATCAAATGGCAGGGTCTACTTTTAGATCCCTAAGTATTCTCCATACTTCTTTCCAAAAGGGTATTAGCTTGCACTCCTACCAGCAGTGCAGAAGTATTCCCTTTCCTCCACATCCATGCCAACATCGGTTGTTTTGAGTGACCATGGGTTTTACCATGACTTTTGAGATACGATACCAAAAGCACAATTGATGAAAGAAATAATTAATAAATTGGGTTTCGTTAAAATGACAAACTTCTACTCTAGAAAAAGACACTGGTATAAACTAAAAATATAAGCCACAAACTAGGAGAAAATACATCCAAAAACATGACAAAATGGATGAATGCATAATCATGGTTAAGAAAATTTACTACACTCAGTTGACAAAAAAGCAAAATTGATCATAAATCAGTAAAGATATAGAAGATTTGAAAAGCTTTCTCAGGTAGTATTGATCTAATAGACATTTACAGAAGACTAACCCCAGCAAGTACAGAATACTTACTCTTTTAGGTGCACATAGAATATTCACCAAAGTAGATAAAATTCTGAGGCATTATATTTGTTTCCCATTTCAAAGGACTAAAATTTGAAGAGAGAACAGATGGTCCCAACTTATGACACTTCAACTTAGAAATTTTCAATGGTATAAAAGTGACACCTATTTAACAAGAAACCACACTTGGAATTTTGATCTTTCCCAGAACTAGCAAGATGTGATATAATACACTCTTAAAATGCCAGGCAGCAAGTGGTCAACCATGCAATCATGAGGGTAAACAACTGATATTCTACTGTGTTGCCAGATGATTTTGCCCAACTACAGGCTAATATAAATGCTCTGAACATGTTTAAGGTACACAAGGCTAAGCTGCAATGTTTAGCAGGTTAGATAAAATAAAAGCATTTTCAACTAAAATGGTATTTTCAACTTATAATGGGTTTATTAGGATGTACCCCCATTATAAGTCAAGTTTTATTTTTTCTCAGAAGAAATCAGCATTGCTGAGACCTCAATCTTGGACTTCTTATATCCAGAATTATTAAGAAAGCAATGCTGCTGCTTAAGCTACCCATTCTGTGATATTTTGTTATGGCAGCCCTGGCAAACTAAATACAACAGCTAATACTGTCCTTAAAGGAAAAGTTATAGCTTTAAATGAATGCAATAAAAAAAGTTTTAGTTAAAAATAAATCAGCTCTATCCTTAAGAAGCTCAAAAAAGAAGAGCCAAAAAACCTAAAATAAGAAGAAAGGAAGTAATAAACAGAAAAAATCGATCAAATAGAAATGAAACTATAAAGAATGTTTAAAAGGCAAAGGTTGATTATGTGCAAAGAATATTAAAATACTAAAATTGCTAAACTCCAGATGTGAAATTATAAAACTCATAGAAGACAACATATAGGAAAGCTTCCTGACACTAGTCCTGCCAATGACTCCTTAGATATGACATCAAAAGCACAGACAACAAATGTAGAAAGGGACAAATGAGACTTAAAAACGTATTTGCAGCAAAAAAAAAAACAAAACAATCAACAGAGTGAAAAGGCAGCCCACAGAATAGGAGAAAATATCTGGAGTTAACATGTAGAACAAATAAATCTTATAACTCAATAATAAAAAAAATTAAATGGGCATTAAGACTTGAATAGACATGTCTCTGAAGAAAATAAATGGTAGAGAAGCACGTCTATATGTATGTATGTATAAGAAGAACATGTTCAACATAACTAATTATTAGGAAAATGCAAATCAAAAACATAATGAGTTATCATCTCACCCTCCAAATGTGTGGCCATTATTAAAAATGAATAAATAACAAGTGTTGACAAGGATGTGGAAAAATTAGAACCTATAGTACACTATTGCTGGGATTGTAAAATGGTACAGCCACTATGGAAAACATCAGTGGTACTTCAAAAAATTTAAAATAGTTCTATCATGGGCGCCATATGCCAGAGATGGTGGGTTCAAACCTAACCCCAGCCAAAAACTGTAAAAAAAAAAAAAAAAAAAGTTCTATCATATGATCATATAATACTACTTCTGAGTATAAAGCCAAAGGAACTGAATAAGAATCTTGAAGAGTTATCTGCACACCCATATGCATTACAGCATTATTTTAAAATATCGAAGATGTGTTAGCAACTTAAATGTCCATCAGCATATGAACAAATAAGGAAAAAGTAGTCTTGCCATACGAATGAATATTACTCAGCCTTAAGAAGGAGGGAAATCCTGGCACATGCTACAAATAAGGATGAACCTTAAGGACATTACGCTAAGTGAAATACAAGCAGTCGCTGGGTTACAACCAAGGTAGCTCCTGTAGGTTTCCTCTTAAACTGAATGAGTACATAAGTTGGAACAGGAGGATTTACCTATTATGTAGCCTCCATTTGTAAGTCCCATGTCAGTTGGATGTTTATAACTCAGAGACTTACTGTAATAGCCTCTGTTCATAAGCTGTACATAAGTCAAATGTTTGTAACTCAGGGACTGCCTGGAAGCCAGTAAAAAAAAAAAAAATTCTTCATAATCCTGCTAATACGAGGTGCTAAAGTAACCAAACTCATAAAACAGAACAAAGAATGGTGGTTGCCAAAGGATAGAAGGGGAATTGCTACTCAATGCTTAAAAACTTTCAGTCTTGCAAGACAATAAAGTTCTAGAGATGTGGTATACATAGTTAACAATATATCCTGTACACTTAAAAATTGGTTAGAGGGTGGGTGGCATCTGTGGCTCAGTGGGTAGGGTGCCGGCCCCATATACCAGGGGTGGCGGGTTCAAACGCTGCCCCCGCCAACTAAAACAGCAATGAAAATTGCAACAAAAAATAGCCAGGTGGTGTGGCGGATGCCTCTAGTCCCAACTGCTTCAGAAGTTGAGTCAAGAAAATCACTTAAGCCCAAGAGTTGGAGGTTGCTGTGAGCTGTAATGCCACAGCACTCTATCGAGGGCAACAAAGTGAGACTCTGTCTCAAAAAAAATAAAAATAAATAAATAAATAAAAATTGAAAAAATTAGTAAGAGGGCAAACACAATTTGTGTTTTTTATCACAATAAAGAAGAAAAAAAAGAGAAAAAGAGGGTCAAAGCTCTCTCCCTCCCATAAAAATGGCTAAACTCCTAGGAAGAGTGATTAATTTAAAATTTTTAAAAAGACAGATTACTAATATCAGAAATAAAAAAGGAAATATCATTACAGATCCTACATTCATAAAATTAGAATTAGAAATTCTTATTAAAAATACAAACTTTAGGCCCCCAATTTTTAAAAGTTAAATGAAATAGACAAAAATTCCTTTAAAAATAAAACTTAAACAATACTAAAACAGATATCCTGAATAGCTCTACATCTGCTAATGACTTTAGAATCATAATTTTAAACTTTAATCAAAAATAAACATCTAGGCCCACTGATTAAATTATGTCTAATACTTAAGTAGAAAAAGAAGGAAATACAGCTCGGCACCCCTAGCTAAGTGGTTAGGGCACTGGCCACATACACTGAACCCAGGCCCAGCCTGCTAAACAACAATGACAACTGCAACAAAAAAATAGCCAGGCATTGTGGCGGGTGTTTGTAGTCCCAGCTACTTTGGAGGCTGAAGCAAGAGAATTGCTTAAGCCCAAGAGTTTGAGTTTGCTGTAAGCTATGATGCCACAGTGCTCTACTGAGGACAACATAGTAAAACTCTGTCTCAAAAAAAAGAAGAAGGAAATACTCCCTAATTCACTTTATGAGGCCAGCCTAATCCAGATACTAAAATTTGACAAAGATATTACAAGAAAAGAAAATTACAGAATATACTATATCCAAAATCCCTTTAAAAATATTACCAAGTCAGATCTAGCAATGTAAGGGGTAATACATCATGAACACCTGAGCTTTAGCCAAGAAATGCAATGTTAGTTTAACATTTGAAAAGTGATCAATTTAATTATTCACATTAACAGAATAAAAGGAGAAAAATCACTTCAATAGATGCAAAAAAAAATTATGACAAACTTCAGTAGTTACTAGTGATAAAAACTCTCAACAACAGAAGAAAAAAAAAGAAGGAAATTTCTTCAATATACTACATAAGCATCTACAAAATATCTAGAGCTAATATCATACTTCTTAGGAAAATACTGAACAGTTTCCCTGAGAAAAGATTACAGAAAGGATGCCTCATCTCACCAAGCTAATGCAATATTTGATTAGGAGATCAAAACAATAAAAAAATGAATAAAGACTGGAAAATAATAAGTAAGAAAACAGATAAACTTAGTAAATAGCTTAATGAACTTCATATCAATCAGGATGGGTAAAAGGTAAGACAATACCAGTGTAGGAAAGGCTATGAAGCAACAGAATTCTCAAGCAATGCTGGTAGGATAGTAAAAGAGCATAACTTTGTTGAAAGCTATATGGCAGTTTCTCATAATGTTAAACATACACTTATCTACCAATTCCCAAAGTACCCAAGAGATATGGAAAAAAAAAAAAGGAGAGGGTTACAAAAGAGTTCTACATCAGCCCAGTAAATGAGACTCAAGGGCAAAAAAAAAAAAAAACAGACTCAGGCTGGGCATGGTGGCTCATGCCTACAATCCCAACACTTTGGGAAGCCAAAAGTGAATTGCGAATGTGCCACACTACTCCCGTCTGGGCAACCAAACAACACCATCTCTTTAAAAAAAAAGAATTAAATAAAAATGTTCACAGTAGCTTGATTCCTATACCAAACAATACAAATGTACAGAAAAGGGAGAATGAATAAACAAATGGTAGTAGATTCATACAGTGGAACACAATAAAAAGGCATGATAATAAACTACCAATCAAGCAACAAGAAAGCAAAACCAAAGAAAACATACAGGATGACTTCATTTACATGGTATTCTAGGAAAAGTAAAACTTTAGTGACAGGAAGCAGATCAGCTATCCAATAGATACATTACTCAAAAATCAGGAAATTATATAATTAAAAATGGTGATTTCTATAATAAATAAAGCTGATTTTTAAAAGACTACAGGCAAAGATATTTGTAGAAAAAAAGAAAAACCAGAGAACTTATTGCCAGCAGGATGGCACTACAAGAGCTCCTTCAGGCCTAAGAGAAATGATACCAAAAGGAAAGCTGGATTTTCCTATGGTGCTTGAAGATCACTGGAAATGTGTTCACACACACACACACAAAAAAAATTTTCCCCCACTTATCTTTAAACTACATGGCTATTTATAGCACAAATATGAAAATTCCATTATGTGACAGCATATGGAGATTTCAAGATATATGACTCACAGCAAGAATGAGGGAGTAGGTACAAGTACTTACACAATAACAAGATCCCTCCTTTTATATAAAGTGATACAAGATTAACTCTAAATAGACTTTAGTTACAAATGTTTATCATCATCTCTAGAGCAACAACTTAAAATACAAAGTAAAAACACAAAGCAGTATAGATAAATAGCAAATAAATTAAATTAGAATGCTAAAAATATTTCAATGACCAAAAGAAGGAAGGAATAGAACAGAGGAGCAAAAACCTTGCAAACAGAAAACAAACAGTCAAAGAAGACATTCAAATCTAATTATATCAACAATTACATGAATAAACTTTCAAATTAAAAAGCATAGACTGTCAGAATGGATTTTAAGAAAGTATGACCTGATTGTATATTGTCTACAAGAAACATACTTTAAATATAAAGACATAGGTCAGTTGAAAGAAAATGAATGAAAAGATACCACATGCAAAGAATAAACCTAACAACACTGGAATGACTGTATTAATATCAGACAAAGTATATTTCAAGACAAAGTAGTACAGAGATACAAAGGGATGTTTCATAATAACAATGCAGTCAATTCATCAGGAAGATATAACAATGTAAATGTGTATATACCTTATAACAACAGTGCTTCAAAATACAGTAGAACCTCCATAATTAACCACCTCCCTGCACTGACTACCTCCTTAAGTTGACATCAGACATTTACATGTATGTTATCAGCACCAGTAGGCCTCGTTCCTTATGTTGACCACCTTCATATGCTGACTATTTTGTTACAGTTCCTTGGGTGGTCAACTTATAGAGGTTCTACTGCACATAAAGCAAAAACTGCATCATCCAATGGAGAAATAGATAATTCCATAATCCTAGTTGGGGAATTTAATACCCTGTCACAGCAATTGTTAAAATAACTAGACAAAAATATCAATAAAGTCCAGACATCTATACATCTCACATCTATAACCACAGTGCTTTGGAAGGCTGAGGCATAGGATCATTTGAGGCCAGGAATTTAAGATCAGCCTGGGCAACATTTGATACTCCATCTCTACAAGAAATTTTAAAATTAGCCAGATGTGGTGGCATGTTCTTATTCTCCTAGCTATTCAGGAGGTTGAAGCAGGAAGATGGCTTAAGCCCATAAGTTCAAGGTTACTATGAGCTATGATCATGCCAGAGTGTTGTCTCTTGGGAAAAAAAAAAGTCAGTAAGGAAATTAAACATCTGAAAATAACAACCAAATTGACCAAACTGATAGTAGAATATCCCTTCACAACAGTAGAATATACATTCTTTTCAAGGACCCGTGGTACATTCAAAGACATTGGGTTGGGAATTTGCAAGGACTAGTGATATAATTTGTTCTTTGGCCTGAATGGAATTAAGTAGGTAATTAACAATAAGATATCTAGAAGACTCCCAAATATTTGGGAGTTAAATAGAAAATGGGCAGAGAGGAATCAGATTCATCAAGTGTAGACAACTTTAACCGTAAAAGGGACCAGAGAGACGGGATAATGACTGAAGGAAAAAAACTTGGCCCTGCTGTCAAAACACTGCAGTGGGTCTCGCAGACTAGAATAAGATCCATCCTTTCTATTAAGGCACCCAAAGCTTTCCCCAGTAATAGTCCAACCTACTTTCCCCACCTGAGTTTCCATTACTTCCCCCATGAACTTCCCTTCCCAGGTAAAAAAAACAATTCCTCATATTCTCATAATCACTCACTCACACAATCCAGGGGTGTGCCATGCACTGCTAGTGATCTAGGGAGCCAGATAAGGTGCCTGTCCCTGAAGAACTATCTTAGCCAGTGGGACTATCAGACAGTTGGAATACATCATGCGAACAATGGACTCCTCATGTATAAAGCGTTCTGTGACAAAAGTGAGCAGTGAAAGTAATTCCACCAGTGAAAACTCAGGAATGCTCTGCAGTAGACAAATTATTGTAGCAAGGCATCTTTTGAGATAAAGAGGGAAAGACCATGAATACTAAATGAGATTAAAGAAATTGTGTTAATTTTGTTGAGTATGATAATATCAGGATTGTTTACTATTATTTATAAGAGGTCTATACTGAAGTATTTACAGATGAAATGATACCACATTTGGGATTTGTTTTAAAATATTAATACTTCTGTAGAAAAGTGCCACACCCAAGTTTTATTTGATTCCTACCTAATTCACAACAGCTCCATGAGGTTAAGTACCTTGCTCAAAGTGACAGAAAGAGGCAGACTTGAACTTGAACTTGGTTTAAAGACTATTGTATCTGCAAATAAGATTGCAACACCTGCTTTTTTCTGTTTTCCATTTGCCTGGAATATAGATGACCATCCCTTCACCTTGAGTCTAGATTTATCTTTTAAGGTAAGATGAGATTCTTGTATGCAGCAGATACCTGGCCTGAGTTTTTCTATCCAAAAACAGCCAACCTATGCCTCTTTAGAGGACAATTTAAACTATTCACATTAATTGAAAATACTGATAAATCTTTAGAACATCTAGTGGACATTTTTAATCCTTTCGTGGCTGTGGAAGTTGGAATTTGATAAAAAGTTTCTGGATGAGTTTACTTTTGCATTGGGGGATTACACTGGCCGTTATGGAAAATAGGTCTGAGAATATCCCGGAGAGCTGGTTTAGTTATGGCAAATTTCTTCAACATGTGGATGTCATTAAAGTATTTAATTTCTCCATCATAAATGAAACTCAGTTTAGCTTGGTAAAGGATCCTGGGTTGAAAGTTATTTTGTTTTAGGAGATTAAAAGACGATGACCATTCTCTTCTTGCTTGAAAAGTTTGATCAGAGAAATCTGCAGTTATTCTAATATTCTAGTATTCTTCCCCATTTCTGATTGAAGAAATTAGAGATTTTACTCTTTTTTTCCTGGTTAAGTTAGCCAAAGGTTTATCTATCTTATTGACCTTTTCAAAAAAAACAACTTTTTTATTTATTGATCTGTTCTATAATTCATTTGTTTTCAATTTCATTTAATTCTGCTCTAATTTTGGTTATTTCTTTTCTTCTGCTAGGTTTAGGGTTGGGAAGTTCTTCCTTCTCCAGTTGCTTGAGATGTCCCATTAAGTTTTTAACTTCCTCCCTTTCTGTTTTCTTGAGAAAGGCTTTCAGTGCTATAAATTTCCCTCATATACTTCCTCCCTTTCTGTTTTCTTGAGAAAGGCTTTCAGTGCTATAAATTTCCCTCATAGAACTGCCTTTGCTGTATCCCAGAGGTTCTGATAATTCATGTTGTCATTGTCATTTTGTTCCAAAAATCTGGTAATTTCCTTCTTAATCTCATCTATGACCCATCTATCCTTCAGTACAAGGTTATTTAGCTTCTATGTTTTTGTATGAGTTTGCAGATTTCTGTTATTGTTGAGTTCAACTTTTATTCCATGGTGGTCCAAGAAGATGCAAGGAATAATTTCTATTCTTTTAAATTTGCTGAGGTTAGACTTGTGACCTAAGATGTGATAAATTTTTGAGTATGTTCCATGGGCTGATGAGAAGAATGTGTATTCAATTTTATTAGGATGAAATGTTCTGTAAATGTCTGTTAAATCCAGATGTTGAATGTTTAAGTTTAAATCTAAAATTTCTTTACTTAGCTTCTTTTTGAAGGATCTTTCCAACACTGTTAAAGGAGTATTAAAATCTCCAACTACTATGGAGCTGGAAGAAATCAAGTTACTCATGTCTGTTAGAGTTTTTCTTATAAATTGAGGTGCATTATGATTGGGGGCATAAATATTAATAATTGAAGTCTCATCATATTGAGTATTACCTTTAACAAATATGAAATGTCCATCTTTATCCTTCCTTACTTTGGTTGGTTTAAAGCCTACTTGTATCTGCAAATAAGATTGCAACACCTGCTTTTTTCTGTTTTCGATTTGCCTGGAATATAGATGACCATCCCTTCACCTTGAGTCTAAATTTTTCTTTTAAGGTAAGATGTAATTCTTGTACGCAGCAGATATCTGGCCTGAGTTTTTGTATCCATTCAGCCAACCTATGCCTCTTTAGAGGACAGTTTAAACCATTCACATTAATTGAAACCAATGATAAATCTTAAGAAGATCTAGTGGACATTTTTAATCCTTTTGTCACTGTGTGAGTTGGACTTTGATAAAGTTTCTGGATGAGTTTACTTTTGCTTTGGGGGATTATGCTGGTCGTTATGGAGAATAGGTCTGAGAATATCCTGGAGAGCTGGTTTAGTTATGGCAAATTTCTTCAACATGTGGATGTCATTAAAGTATTTAATTTCTCCATCATAAATGAAACTCAGTTTAGCTGTTTACAGGATCCTGGGTTGAAAGTTATTTTGTTTTAGGAGATTAAAAGATGATTATCATTCTCTTCTTGCTTGAAAAGTTTGATCAGAGAGATCTGCAGTTATTCTAATATTCTTCCCCTTGTAGGTTATCGATTTCTTGTGTCTCGGTGCTTTCAAAATTTTCTCCTTCATATTTACTTTAGTTAACTTAATTATGATGTGCCTGGGGGATGTCTTATTTGGGTTGAGTTGTGCTGGGGTTCTGAAACTGTCTGTTATCTGAATTTCAGAATCTCTTGGCATGTCTGGAAAGTTCTCTTTCTTAATCTCATGAATAAGGGATTCTTCACCTTGTGAGGCTGCTTCATCACTTTCAGGGATCCCTATGAGGGGAATATTGGTTTTCTTCGAGTTATCCAAGAGCTCTCTGAGAGAGTGATCTGCTTTTGCCTTCTATTTTTCTTGCTCTTTGGAGTTTGAGGGTGTTCAAAAGCTTTGTCTTCCATGTCAGAAATCCTTTCTTCTGCTTGCTCCATTCTGTTACTGAGGGATTCTACTGAATTTCTCAGATCTTTAAGGGCTGCAACTTCTTGTCTCAATGTGTCAAAATCTTTGGTCATTTTG